>BGPR01004602.1:0-58666 GCA_013235015.1 Araneus ventricosus | reverse complement strand
CTAAAAATTCTTTAGGAAAAAAGTTACAAAAAATTTTCAAATCTTTTATCAATGTTTCCCTCACTAGATGGAGATACGTGCACACATCTTTTTACCTTGTTTACATTGTAACACACGTAAGATGTAAGATATTAGCGTCACAGTCTTTGTTCCACACTTGTTATAAGAGGTAAGATTTTAATCCCTTCTCTTCAAACTTAGTTCTGGAGATTGTATTTATTTCTTCTTTGTGGATAAATGTTTTTCTTTCCAATATTTCCTGGTTTAGGTTCAGGCCAAGAGAGGAAATTAAAAAATATTAGACCTTAAAGTCTTTTTCCTCTACAGAAAACCTATTCCATTTTGAATCTGCATGAATGTCTGGCCTCTGATGAAGTCATTCACCAGATTCTTACCTCTTGTCGTTGTCTAGTATTATTTTGTACCTTTCCACATTTTTAATTACTTTTTTAAATATTTTTATCTATTTTGTACTATTGCAATTTTTCCTGGATGATGCTGCACTTGCGCACACCAATTCAATTTCTTCTATTATTCTTTGTCTCTTTAGATTTTCTCACTTTTTTGTTTCTTTAGATATTCATTACTAAACTAAACTTGGATTTCTTTCCGGAAAACTACGGGAAGTAGGTGACGATCATGGGGAACGATTTCGACAGGATGTAGCTGCAATGGAACAACGATATAAGGGACAGTGAGGCACTTCCATGCTTGCAGATTGTTATTGGACACTGACAGAAGACTCCTCAAGTGAAATTAATCAAAAAGCAAGGAGAACCAAATTGCCATTAATCATAAAATAAACCAGATCGTTAAAAATAACCTCTTCTTGTTCCTCTTATAATGAGTCAAATAAAATAGCAACACATTTGTCATAAATTATATGTTTTCGTTAGAATTATTCAGTACAATCGATCTTTAATTAATTAGATATAAAGATTTTGTATTAGAATCCGATATACAGCTAGAAACATTACATAAACAGGAAAATTTATATTTTCCTGCCTGCATGATTATTTGAGATTCATAAAACAGATCAGAATATTGTAATTACATTAGAAAATGCATTTCTTTTATTAAGTAAAAACTAATAATAAAATTACTCTTGTATGATTATTTAGAATATCTGGAACAGAAATCTATGTTTTAAAATGTTCTGAAACAGACAAATATCAGTGATTGCTTAATTAATATGGGCGTTTCTCACCGTGTTATTTTTAACATTCAATAATAAACTTTTAACTTCGATACATTTCAAAAGTTCTGGAAAAACATTTTCACCTGATTGGCTAAGAAGAAATATGTTAAGATTCTTCAGAGTTAGACCATCATGCAATGGAAATTCAAGAAGGTCAGAATCAACTCGAAAATCAAGAATGAACGATAGGAATTCTGGTCATACTGTTTTCAACTATCCGACTATTTTGTTGACAATACTTAAAATGATCGGACTATTCGAAAGCTTTGAAAAAAGATTTCGACATCGAATGACAACAGTCACATTTAATATAATTCTTATTTTTTGTATCTGGTCAAGTATGCCTGTCAATAATTCTGGAAATTTTTACCTTGGTATTACCTTTAAATTGTGCTTTAGCCTATTAATCGTCGTACCCGTCTCTCGACTTCGAACAAATTTCGTCGCACCCGAATCTCGCACGAGCTAGGCTCTTGCGATAAAACGCCATGGAAATTCCAATTTTTATCTCGCCCAATATCATTTTTATTTACACAGCTGCTTCATAGATGGCGGCAGCACACTACTTGTAATTTGATTATACAACGATAATATGTAGATTTAGAGTATTTTTTTCAGTTAAAACATGTCTTGGAAGGATTCAATTTCAGTGCTTATCGTTTTTCCGCGTTTAATTTTCGTCAAATGAGTAGGTCAAGTGAATAAGAGGATTCAAGCCTTGAAGAATCGCGATGTGATTCAGAGGGCAGCTTATTTTCAGGGAGATCTTCGAGGTATTATTGTAAAGATGACTGTGCATACCATGTTTCAAACTTTATCATACAAAGAAATATTATTAAATTTTTTAAGAAAATATTATGGCTATTATTGATGTTGAATAAAAGCATCATCCTTTGCAGATAATAGTGTACATTACTTAAAACTTACTTAATTTTTCTTTGTCCAAAAATTATATATATTTCTTAAATGCTTGCCTTGAAACTTTTCAACCTATAAGGGATGTGCGAAGAGAACCAAATATAAGGTAAAATAAGGTAAGTCAATGATCGATTTTATATCGTTAAAAAAACGTTAAGTTTTAAGAATAATATAGTGTTTTTTCATATTAATCGGATTTTATAAACATTAAGAAATATCAACAAAAATTCGATGACTTTTGAACAAATTTTGTCAAAATTGTACGACGATTAAAGGGGTTAATTTATGATTACTATACAAGCAAATAACGCTTTATCTGTACTTGCAAATAATGTTTTATCCGCAGGTACTAAACTTGCCAATAACACTATCCTTTCTGTTATCCAACAGATAAGTAACTTATTTCAATATCGAGTTTATAATGAATATTGCTCTGTATTTTAATTAAGATGACCAATTAAATAATCTATGAGGCCCGGCGAAAACACTGTTCTTTATTTCATTATTAATTTGTTTTTAACCCTTCTTGCAAATAACTTAATTTGTGATTTTTGTCTAAAAGTTATTATTTTTATCGGATTATTGAGGATTTACTTTGATATTCCCTGATATATTTCTGTTTATCGACACAGAGTGTTTAAAAAATAGAATCTGTCATTATCGATTTTTTAAAATTATATTTTCAAAAATACATGTGCGATGTTACTTAATAAGAGGGGAAAAAACCATTTTGGAATCATTTTGCTACGAAGAACTTTCCTTAGACCCTGTATTATACATAAGTTATTGGATTCATTTTCAAAAATTAATTAAAAAAACCCTATAATGTAGCAACTTTGTTTTTTTAAATGAGAGAGTAGCTCAAAAAGTTTTTTCAGATAGGTAACGCACCTTTACGGCGCACTAAATCTGCGCAATCCAACGTAAATGTAAATATGGCTACCGTGCAGCAAAAGACATGTCTGGCACGTCTCTGATATCACGAAAGCAAATGAATTGTAACAGTTCAAAGATTTATTCGGTTAGAATATCGAAATTGTCAGTTTCTAAGTGAGAACTACATCAAGCGTTGGTATGAGCAATTTAAGGGAAAAAGAAACGAATATGAAAGGGAACAGGTAATGGAATAATGAGTTCAACGGCACGTTACTTATCTGAACAAAAACTTTTTGAGCTACTCTCTCATTTAAATAAAACGAAGTTGCTACATTATAGAGTATTTTTATTAATTTTTGAAGTGGGTAAAATAATTTATGACCACGCTGTATTTTTAAATCACCAGTGTACCCATTTATCTTTTTCAGTAGTAGATTCCTTTTCTCATGCACATGCTCAAACGTCCATTGTCCCTCCCCCTCCCCACACGCACACATCTGATTTTACTCACTGTTAATATTCTGGATGAGATTTGCATTGAGTAATACACAGTGGCTTTAAATGCTTTTATGACGTTATAGAATTCACAAAGCGGATGCTTTATTTGAATGTATAGTTTTAAATTTTTCTACTTTTCTTTTATTATTATAATAATCTAATTATGAAACTGTCAATTTTCATTGCCGAAATTGATTCGATTATAAATTCAGATAGATTTGTTTATTAAGAATTTTTGTAGATATCATAGAAGTTTTAAACTTCATGAGTATAAAATTAAGTTGAATTATATTTTGAAGCAAAGAGTATATTAAGCTTTGCTAATAATCACTTGCTATCTGAGGGGTAATTCAATTAATTTTAGAATATGTTGTTCTATTTGTTATGTGGAAATTTTCCTTCTGCGCCAATTTTGTTACACAAATTTCTTTTTCTTTCTCATGAATGTACTCTGCATTTTATTAAATATAATAATAAATGAAATCGCGTATAATTTGATACAATTCCTTGAATTCAAACACTAGTCATGTATAAGAATATACATTTATCTTCTAGCAGTATCCATATGATTTAATTTAACTTGGCGTATTACATGTGTGAATAGGGGGAATATAGCATAACAAAAATCGTTCTGTGGGTGTATGGTGTAAACAGTCCAACACGCAGGATAATGGAGAATTAAGGATTATTCACAAATATGTAGGAAAACACGTAGCACAGGTAACGGGAACAATATATCTTGCACAGATTAGCAACGCAAACAGACAACAATTCACAGGTAATAACAGTTCAGCACTTTCAGATTTAGCAACACAAATAGTCAGCAAATCACTGATCATGACAATAACAGCACTTTCAATAGCTCTCAGTTGACCGGCTTTCTAGCTCGCTCTGCAGACGAAACTCCAAAGTCGTTCCAGTCGATCAACAACAACAGCGCGGTCTTTTTAGACTCTCCCCGATAGGCGGTAATATCACATAGAATTTTCAGGAAAAACCTGGATCTCGGCCTCTAATATAAATATCGAGAAAGTAATAACACTTTCAGGTATCTTCGATTTGTCGCCAAAGTCGCCAATATGGTCGTCAAGATCAAGGGTCCCGGAATGGTCTTTGTCCATCACTCCGTGCTTACCCCTTTAAAACTCCCTTCACAACTATATGATTAGCGAGGCAGGAAAGAGACATTACATCTTTGTAACAATAGTGATCCATTTTTCACTCATTTCCTGATGTACTAGAGATATGAAATTTTATGTATTTGAGAGCTTCTGATGACAAATACCATTTAAATCTTTTTATAAGATAATTACCGTTAAATTAATTAACTTTAATGTCGATTCATTTTGAAAGACGTCAGCTGGTTCTGAATTTGGAAAAAAAATTGAAAGAAAGGTATAAAAATATTTATAATGATAAATTACGAAATATAATAAGGACTAAAAGGTATGAAATAATAAAAATTAGAAAAAAGCTTTAAAGAGACGCTTCTATTAGTTTGTGTACCAAAAAGTAGTTATTAATTTTAATCTAAAATAATGAGATCAACATAAAATTATAAGAGTGCGAAGGGCTGAAAACAATATTATATAGCATATTCTAAACAATCCTTAAATATCCTTAGAGTGTTTCTATCTCTTACGATTTTTATTTTGACCTCCATATTTTTGATAATTTTTTTACATATTATTAAACTAATAGAAGTGTACTTTTGAAAAAACTTTTTTTTTATCTTTATGACACTCTTCGTTTGTTTTCATGGCTGAGAATGCACCGCGGCGCCCAGTAAGGGGTTGGTCGCCCCCTACTTTTCTGGGCAAAATAAAATTTTTATTTCTTTTTAGCTGTTTAAAACTAGGAATCATAAAAAAGCAATAGTATTCGGGAAAGCTAACTAATTTTGTAAGAAAATTTTTAAATTTTGTTGTTTACCCCCATACTCCAGGGTGCTTTTAGATACAGTGACCTCTCACTTATGCGCTCTCTCTTTTATGCGCGTTCTTCACTTATGCGTGTTTTTTCCGAGGTCTCGGCCAGGATATAGGAAAGCAATGATAACTCTCATCCATTTATGCGCCGCACTGTAAAAACCCTCTCACTTATGCGCGTCGCAAAAATTTTCTTAGTTCAAAAAGTTTTTTTTACAGCAGAACAAGAAAGCAGAACAAAAACCCTTTTTGTTCTGCTTCTAGGAATGCATTCCCTTGTCCTTCCTCTATAGTTCATATTCCAGGAACACATTCATCTAACTTAGACACAGAGGTGTACGAGGGGGTTCTTGTGATTGACGTCAGTAACAGTCGCATTTATACACCAGCCAATTACAGAGGTTAGTACTTTACGTACCACATGGCATTGATCACTAACGAAAGAACCATCTTTGGAGTTTCGGTTAGATGGTTACGTTTTAAAGGGGCGAAAAGAACGAAATTGTCGCTTTCGTTTAAAATTGATGTTATTAAAAAAAATCGAAGAAAACCTTGCACCTCGAAAAACTCTTTAGCGGAGCATTTTAATGTCCCAGAATCTACATTGAGAGTGATTTTAAAAAGTCGGGAGCATTTCCATTTTCTTTGTGTTCTTAAAAAATAACTATACACGTATTTGCATTTTGTAACATCTTATTTACGTTTTTCAGTAGTATATACATAGTATTAATTAACAATACATGTACTCTGTATTGATGTTTCACTTTTAAGCTCCCTTTTGTGGTTTTTCGCTAATGCGCGTTTTTTTCGCTCTCCCCTGTGCCCGCGCATAAGTGAGAGATCACTGTATCAGTAAATTTTTTGCCCCCTCACTTTTTTCACCCAATCGCCGCCACTGTGAGTATGTGCTCAATAAATGCACGTTAACTACAGAAGCCGCCCGAAGAAACTTTACCAGACGTGCAAGGCAACAATACGGCTCCCCCTCCAACCAACGTATTTTTTGAAAAAATTCTGTAATGTCAGTATTCTAAGCATCAAACTTTCACTTAGACACATGTATGTTTTACCTGCGGTGGTCCATTGCAATTCTGATGTTTTCCAGTTGTGGTTATGCTGGTTTTGTTCTCTATTGCATTGCGCATGTATCGTATTATGTATTGTTTGTAAATGATGATTGTTTCTTCTTTTTTTTATGATGTAACTTGTTTACTGAGGTTTTGTTAATGTCTGAATTTTCTCTGGGATTTTTTATTTATGAATATTGCGACTATTTTTGTACATATTTTGTGATTTGCGGCTTGGTACTGTCTGTGGGTGCACTGCCTTGTATTACCTTACTTGTTTAGTTCCGGCCTTTTGAGTGCTGAGTGTGAACTTTCCCCGTCGGCCGTTCTACCTCTCCATACCAACGAGTGAGTGGGTCAACGTCGGTCGTAAATAAATAAATAACTGTTTTACCTGCAAATATGACTTTATAATATTATGGTGACAATTTTTAAACTTCAGTATAAGCAGGAATGGCGCTAGAGTCTGCCCGACGGGGGGGGGCGATTTGCCCGACAGGGGGGCACGTTCTCCCCGACAGGGGGATAAGTGTAATGAAATTGGTCTCAAATTTTCGCCGGATTTTTATTTATCAACTACAGTTGAATATCCCGTATAAAAAGTTTCCCCGACGGGATACAAAATTTTTCTCCGACGGGGGGGGGGGCCCCCCCTCCCCCCCCGGGGGGGCCGGGGCCCCCCCCGGTCCCCCCCTCTGGCGCCACCCCTGAGTATAAGTGTATTAAAACAACTTTTTTTCTTTCACACCCCGCTTTGTCGCCACGGGCAGTAACCCGATTTGTCCAGGCATCGGACCGCCTCTGATTAATTACCTACATAAATAATTCTCTTCTCCCAAAGAATGCGCTATTTAGCTACAGGATTTGGCAGTATGTACAGCAGGCATAAAAACCAATCCCACTATAGGAGCCTATGGGAATGTCTTTTACCACGCCAAAATTTGATCATTGTGCCCGCTAGGGTTTCCGTGTTTACTTTGATTGGCGCGAAACTGAGTTTTTAATTCATCGTGTTTTGTAAACCTTCCGTCTTTATTTACAATTAACAACTAATAACAAATTAATTTCAACTTTAATTCTTGTTGTAATTGGATTGTGTGTTTACATCCTTATAACAGATTGCATCTCTCGGTCGTCATCGAAACAGAAAAACTTTACAAAGCATTTCTCGCAAAAAAAAGCGAAATATCGCCAAATATTGGCATCGAAAACACTCCCCATAGGCGTCTATAGTGGGATTGGTTTTTATGCGTACAGCCGTGGTTCTCAAACTATTTTCATTTCCGACCCCCTTACTTTGTGTAAAATTTCGTCCTGAGCACGTTTTTTGAAGAAAGGCCTTATATTTTTTACTGTCAAATAAATTTCTTTGAATTTACCCACCCTCAAAATTTTTCTCGCTATCCCTTTAAATACACCAATGATGATAATACCAGCAAACGATGGATCACGTGATTTCATTTTTCAACCGTAAATATGTTATTGAAGTTGGGAAGAAAAGACATTCAGAGAAATTTTAAAAAATGGATATTTACGAAAAATAGTTTGTTCTCTAGAAATGGCAAAAACATAAATTATTTGGAATAACATTTTTTTAAAAAGAATGAGTGTAAATTAAACATTACGGTGGATCGAAAATTCGAGGTGTGGATAAAATAATCGGCATAGGGTGCAAAAGTTGTCTTTTAAGTATACTAGCATACATGCAAAATTTTTTCAGCTTTGTGTAATATCTTCCGGTGCCCCAAGACACTTAAATATTTGCAAAAAAAAACGATTTTTATGCAATTTCGAATTAAAAATTAAAAATAAAAAGATGTGTTAAAGAAACGATTTTACAGGGAGCAACGTAGAAGAGAGGATGAAGGAATGATAAAAATTCCAAAAAAATTGGAAAATTATCGTAATGAAAAAATATCGTGTTTGTTCGATATCACATTTTGTAAGTGTACAAACTTCGCTATATGTAAATGCCAAAAAGACATGAAAATTCCACTTGCTGAGCGATTGTTTATAAAAGATCAAAGATTAGAAAGGAAAATGGTTATTGGAGGAGTGAACGTAATTGAGACTAAAAAAATAAGAGAAAAGGGAAAAGCAAAACAGATGGAAGACAAAAGAATAAAACGTAAAATGGTTAAAACTGATGCTGATGCTGCTCATGCTCAATCAGTGGAGCTACTTGAGCTCAACACTGTCTTCCTCCACGTATACAGATACGGATGTAATTACCTTGGAATATCAATCACAAAATCGTTTAGATTTCCCTACCTTAGCAAGGGAATGTGATCGATAATGAATCTCAGATAGAGAAGCTGCTTCATTTGCCAGTGCTGTTTTAAAAGACATTGGAATTGTACCAGAAGGAGAGACTTCGCATGTGATAGATCGCAATAAAATTCGTAGATAGAGTAAAAAGCTTTAAAAAGCAGTTGCAGAGTCTACTAAGTTTAACCGGATTATATTTCGATGGGAGAAAAGACAACACAAAAGTACTAATTAAGAAGGACACAATATACTACCCAAAGACCACGAAGGAGGAGCATTATACTTCTGTAAACGAACCTAACTCTGTGTATATCGAACATGTTAATGCTGCAAACAGGAGGAGCTAAAGCCATCAAAGAAGCAATACTCAATTTTTTTTTATCAAATAATATGCAATTAAATGGGGTAGTAGTAATTGGATGCGATGGAACAACGGGGCACAAGGGAGGTATTATTCGCTTGATGGAACTGGCCTCAATATACCATTACAGTGGTGCATTTGTTTGCTTCAAACATTTGAGTTACCTCTCAGTCATCTACTAAATTCTTTAGATGGTGCAACAACTTGTCCTAAAGAATTTTGTCTACCAGTTGGTAAAAAAATCAAATCCTGCGAGGAGCTACCTATAGCTCCTTTTTCTTCAATAAGTGTGGAGAATATGCCAGATAATATAGATAGAATGGTTCTCAGCAATGATCAGCAATATCTATATGATATTTGCCTTGCGATATACAGTGGTGAATATTATTCTGACTTGGAATTAAGAAAACCTGACCCAGTTGCTCACTCAAGGTGGATAACATTTGCGGGTAGAATTTTAAGGTTGTATGTGGTCACAAAAAAAACCATTTGACAATCTTAATACTCTTGAAGGTATATGCAACCTGTTTGGTTCCATGTCAAGACAAAGCCCTCCATAACAGAAGGAGCGCGGCATATTTGGAGACTTATCTCATTTTCTAGATATTTGGAAACCAATTTAAGAAATTTGTTAACCTTTACTCAACGAAATAGCTTCTTTTGCCATCCTGAAAATTTGCTATTGTTAATGCTCACAGATAACAGAAAGAATATAATGTCTTTAGCTCCACGAAAACTAATTTGTGCTAGAAATGAAAACAGAGGATTATCAGAATAAGAATTTTTCAAGTACCAAAAAATAGACTTTAAAGCAAATGATTATTTTGCACTTATAACTGGCAACGAGTTGGATGTTTTGAACCACCTCTTTTAATGAATGTGCCATTTAAAGAAATTGAGCCCATGGTAAAAGTTAGAAAAACGGAGGAATGATCAAAATATCCATACAATACCCAAGCTGTAGAAAGATGTTTTTAGTGTCTGAAGCGTCGGAAAGTGTATATGGAGAAGAGAAGAGAAACGGCTTCATATTGAATAGGATACCGTCAAGAAGTCTTATCAAGCATTATAATACCAAAAAGGATTACATCCTTTGGAAATATGTAAATCTTCAAATTAATAGAATTAAAAAATCTATGATGTAAGCTCACTTTTTATAAGTTTTGTGATTTATTGCTTTGACTATTAAATTTATACTTAATGTATTATTATAAAATTATAATTATTTATAAGTTTATACTTTAATACTTGAATAATCTGCCAATTTTTCAAATATTTTTCATTAATTCACAATTTTTAATAGATATTTGTAAAAATGTAAATTTTTAACTTTTTGGGGGGCGTTTGGGCCACCAGCAGATATGAATGAATTTTAGTCATAATAAAAAAACGTAAACTAATATACCCAAAACAAAACTTTCTTACCCGACCCTAAAGGAAATTTTGAAAATATTTTTTTATAAATTGCAAAAAATAAATGTCATTTTTAACTATTTTTGGGGCACTTGGGGCACTGGAAGATATGAATGGATTTCAATAAAAAATATATGTAAACTAATATACCTAAAACACAACTTTCCCACCCCACGCCAAAAATAAATTCAAAACAAAACAAAAAAAATTGTAATTTTTCATAAAAAATTCAATTTTTAACTATTTTTGAGGCACTTGGGGCACTGGAAGATATAAATGAATTTCAATAAAAAAAAATATATAAACTAATTTAAGACACGACTTTCCCGCCCCATGCCAAGAATAATTTCAAAAAAATTTTTTTCCTATACTTTTCAATCCACCCTATTAAACATGCCAAAAACTTCAAAATCCGAGCTTATTTTAACTACAAATACACAATCAAAAATAATAATAAAGTATTTATAATCCTGAAACATAAATTTCCTTTTGGCGAGATTTTTAACAGTTGGCGCGATTATCGCGAGATTGGCAAATTTATTAAGCTCAACCATATATGTTTTTGTTAGAATTCACAGTGTCTGCATTGAAGTGAGCGAAACGTGCAGGATTTTTCTGAGCATTGTTACGCTATCCTTCTGGGGGTTGGCGAGTTCAGAGCAGGGCGCAAAGCCCCTTTGTTTGATGTAATCAATCATAATTATGGAGCAGAGATACCAGCTTGATAAACATGCGCTGTCGATAAGCGCTTTCAGTGAAAAATGCAAGAAGCTAAGACCAAATCATCTCTTTCCTCCTCAAGCTTGAGAATTTTCAACCGCAATCGAAATGCAGTGTTATTGTAGGAGTCAGAGATAAGACTTATCTGATAACTAGAAAAAGTTGTGTATTATCGATACAATATGAAGGTTTTGGCTCGAGATATATCCCATGTTTTTTTCTTTTGATTTTGCGATTTTAGTACTACTACTCGCCACGACCCTTTCTTCATAATAAACACGATCTTTAATTTATTTTGGTTACTTTTCTTATTTTAAAGGCAGTTAGGACATAAATTTGCATCAATATGAATTTTGAAAAGTATTTATTAAGCTTTTTTACGATTATATTCGTTTACCGCACTTGTTACTGCGAATCGGGAGTGAATGAAATCTATGAAAATAATGTATTGACATTCAGTTCTCTTGGCGTGAAAAGTGTGTTTTTAAGAAATGGCGAGGATTCTATACTAAGTTCACATAATAATACCGACTGGAGTGCTGAGACGAATGGTAAGTTGCTTTTTGATTTTCCTATTACTTTTTATTCGAAAATCTTAAATAAACATGCTAGATTTAATGTGTAACTTGTGTAACTTTTACAAACAGAATGCAATGTTTCCCTTCTTGATCTAGAGCTACCAAAGTCGGCACGTAGTTACTTCTTAGGTAGTAGGTGCACACTAAGAAAGGTTTTTCAAAATTTTAATTAAATTTTTAATTAATGAATAATAAACTTCTGTGCATATTACAGCATAAAAAACATTTTTACACCACTTCAAAATTCAAAAATTTACTCTTCAATGATAGCAATTTTATTTTCGCGCAATGAAATTCGAACCAATTTTGCGTTTTCATCAAATATTTCAGCCTCGTGCTTTTGACGATGTTAATATTATGACAAAAAATGAAAGAAAAATTCCGCTGCGTCTCGAACATGCGCAGTAAAAAATTATTTAGTACGAACACTCATATTTCCTGTAATATTCAACGAATTTACTTGAGATTTTAATACAATACTTCTGAAACATATTGTCGAGTATTCTGCTAATTTCGTATAATTTGAATGAAAACTCTGCATGTTATAAACAAAACACATGCGGAAAAATTTGGGATTTTTAAAGAAAACCTTTATATTTTCCCGAATATTTGTGCTGTGTTTATGAAAATACATTTAAATATTATGTACATCAAAAATAACAATTGATAAAAGTTGCATCTCGTTATCAGCTTTCTGTGAAACAGGATGGGTGAAACTCCATTTTCGCCTTCATCCCATTCTGGTGGTCCCCCTAATTGCTCGCGTGACCGACTCTTCATTGCAAAATGAGTATGATACTCGATTGAATGTCACACAATTCTCCAGAACTGATTTCGAAGCATAGTTTTCGTATTAATTGCAAATTTCTCGCATTTTACGAAATTTTCCTTAATTTTTTACACCAGTGTAGTTCTAACCTGTATGTAAGTTAAGGAAATATCTAAAAGTTTATGTAATAATTCTAACTTGCGAATAAAGGCTAGAACATTATGATGCTACAATGTTTTGGACTAGAAGCTCGAATTTTTTTCTCGAACTAACTAAAAATTTCTTGAAATTTTTCGTTATAAAAATGTCTGGAAAACTTCCTTATAAAAATGTCATTTATGTAGCATAAGCTTGTCTGATGACGAAAAAAACTATGATTATATCAAACTGTAATAAATAAGACTAAATACTTTTCAAGATCTTATTTTAGAACTTAACAAATAATACAATTTGCTTAGAATAAATGTAAAAATCCATAGACAGAAACAAAGATAAAATTAATACTCAATTACAGCGTTTTTAAAAAATTGGTTTGGATCATTTCCTTATCTACAATGATTCTTTATTCGAATTGATTAAATGAATATTTTCGCGCGAAATATTTCTCACGTGTATGCAAATTAGCGAAATAACTAAAAGCTTATGTAATAATTCTAACTTGTCATTTTCTAAACTACAATTTTATACTTATTCAAGGAATTTCAAGTTTCCAAATTTCAGGTATAGGTAGCTCATGCAAATAAATCGTCGCTTAACAAGCAACACCGCCTACCTCAATAATTGATATTTCAAAGAGGAAGAAAAACTGAATTTTTCGCAACCGATAAGGAATATTTCTGAATATTTTTAACATCTGATATAGACATAAGACAGCATGCTCCTAACAGATGTGAAATAAATTCAGAAATATTCGTTATTGGTTCGTTATTGAAATTTGAAAACAATTGAGATATGTGGTGCTGTTGTTAAGAGATGAAGAACAAGAATTAAAAAATATATCTTTTTTTGATTCCTCATCTGTCATCATCATCAACGCCTCTTAAAAAACTGCAGTTTTGTAATATTGAGCAGAAATAAAGTATGCATTCAGATACGGTACTTTTTACCGTTGATGGATTTGGAGCAAAATTTTTATATAATAAAAAATTCATTACAAGGATATCATGCCAAATTTCATTCAGGAACGTTCTGTTTCATTTTCTTGTGTGCGAAAAAATACTATAATAGTCAAAAAATTCTATATAGAGATTTTAAAGGGTCTCCACATTTTATATCTGTAGCATTCCAAAAAATTATTTTGCAATTATGGCTGTTTGTTTGCGTGCCTGTGAATGCAATTCAAATACGCAACGAGCCAGATGGACCAAATTTGACATGCAGTCTTTACATCAATAAAAATGGGAAAGGTTAAATTTAAATACTTTCAAAGGACTTTGATTTATTTCAGATAGATATATTTTGTTATACTTGACTTTATCACTTGGGAAAAATAAATTTCGACAACACGTAAAAAGATTTTACGTGGACGTAAATGAGAAAGTTGAGTGGAGAATAATTCCAATTTTTAATTCACTTAGAAGGACGGAAAGAACATAATTCCAAAAACGGATTTGATTAATTTAACACTTTGAGGACGGCCGCCCAGAAAACTTGCGGTTCCGTCTGGCCAACGTTTCCAAATGCGGGCGGCTCTCAGGCCCGGCGCACTTTTTCTAGTTAAGCCTAATTGCAATAAAGCTGGTGTCGCGCCGAAGTGCCAGTTGGTAACTAAAAGCCACGAGAGCCGGCACGTATTTGTGACAGTCGGGAGAGAATGAGCCAAATAGCTGGCACACCCGCGTGACTGTCGTCCTCAAGGGGTGAATGAACTCAATTAAGTTCAGTATGTGGATATGAATAAAATTTTCGAACGAATGATTATTCCAATACTTGATGTAGGCATCGTATAGACGCTTTAACAATCCATTGTCTGGTTATGACATCACATTCGCATTGTTATTAGTTATTGTGGTTTTATTTGGATCTAACTCCAAAGTAAACTAGATCTATGTATGATTTTAAATAAATGTTTATTTCAACAATTTAAAGTTTTCAAATTTCTGTTTCTCTAAAGACGAAATGATTTACTCAGCATTTATGAATCGTGGTTTCTATGAACGAAAATTTTAATTTTGCAATACTTTCCATTGTCAACTGAATTCCATTTTCTGCGTCTAATGCAGATGCGCTATTTGAAAATGGTTCTATTAAAATATTGTTACCCTTTAGAAATTTATGTTTCTGCATAAATATTGTGGGTGTGATGGTTTGAAAAGATACCAATCGCCCCACTTGACTTAACACAACTGTTTATTAAGGAAAAGATGACAAAATAAGAGATGATGATGCTGAATTTACAGGTGATATGATTACAGGTCTGGTGGTGAATCAGAAATGATCCAGTGTCGGAGAGTTCACTTCGCTAGCATCGTATCACTGTACTCAGACAATTCTCACTTGACCGCCTACGCGAAGTCAGTTGCTAGGCATTTAGAGTTCTCGAATCTCCCATTCGCGGGAACTAAAGGCATGTCCAGTAGGGTGGATCGAAAATTCAAAGTGTAGATAAAATAATCGGCATAGGGTGCAAAAGTTGTCTTTTAAGTGTACTAGCATACATGCCAAATTTTTTCAATTTTGTTTAATATCTTCCGGTGCCCCAAGACGCTTAAATATTTGCAAAAATCGATTTTTATGCAAATTTCGAATTAAAAATTAAAAATAAAAAAATGTTTTAAAGAAACGATTTTACAGGGAGAAACGTAGATGATAGGGCGAAGGAATGATAAAAATACCAACAAAAATTGGAAAAATATCGTAATGAAAAAATATCGTGTCTGTTCGATATCACATTTTGTAAGTGTACAAATTTCAACACATGTAAATGCCAAAGAGACATGAAAATTCCACTTGCTGAGCAATTGTTTCTTAAAAATCGAATATTAGAAAAGAAAATGGTTATTGGAGAAGTGGAAGTACTTACTACTGAAAAAAGAGAACAGATGGAATAAAACGTAAACAAAAGAATAAAACGTAAAATGGTTAAAACTGATGCTGATGCTGCTCATGCTCAATCAATGGAGCTACTTGAGCCCAACACTATGTCTTCGTCCTTGTATACAGATACGGATGTAATTACCTTGAAATATCAATCATAAAATCGTTTAGATTTCCCTACCTTAGCAATGGAATGTGATCGATACGGAATTTCAGATAGAACAGCTACTTCATTTGCCAGTCTCTTTTAATCGGATTATATTTCGATGGGAGAAAAGACAACACAAAAGTACTAATTAAGAAGGACACAAAGTACTACCCATAGACCACGAAGGAGGAGTATTATACTCTTGTAAACGAACCTACCTGTGTATATCGGACATGTTACTGCTGCAACAGGAGGAGCCAAATCCATAGAAGAAGCAATACTCAATTTTTTGGAACACATAATATGCGATTAAATGGACTAACAGTAATTGGATGCGATGGAACAAATGTTAATACTGGGCACAAGGGAGGTATTATTCGCTTGATGGAACTGGCCTCAATAGACCATAACAATGTTGAATTTGTTTGCTTCAAACAAATGAGTTAGATCTCCGCCATCTACTAAATTCTTTGGATGGTGCAACTACTGGTCCTAAAGAATTTTGTCGAACACTTGGTTAAGCAATCAAAACCTACGAGGAGCTACCTGTAGCTCCTTTTTCTTCAATAAGTGTGGAGAATATGCCACATAATATAGATAAAATGATTCTCAGCAATTCTCAGCAATGTCTATATGATATTTGCCTAGCGATATCACGCGGTGAATGTTATTCTGACCTGGCATTAAGAAATCCTGGTCCAGTTGCTCACTCAAAGTGGCTAAACAATTGCAAGTAGAATTTTAAGGTTATATGTGGTCACAGAAAATCCATCTATCAATCTTATTATTCTTGAAACATATATTATGAAGGTATATGCAACCTGTATGGTTCCAGGTCAAGACAAAGCCCTCCATAACAGAAGGAGCGCTACATATTTGGAGACTTATTTCATTTTTTTTTTGATATTTGGAACCCAATTTAAGAAATATAGTACAAACTTTTATTCAACGAAATAGCTTCTTTTGTCATCCAGAAAATTTGCTATTGTCAATTTTCAGATATAAGGGAGAGAATATAAGGTCTTTAGCACTACGAAAACTAATTTGTGCTAGAAATGAAAACAGAGGATAATCAGAATAAGAATTTTTCAAGTACCAAAAATAGACTTTAAAGCAAAGAATTTTTTGCACTTATTAACTGGCAACGAGTTGGGCCTTTTAAACCACCTCTTAGGACGAATGCGCCATTCAAAGAAATAGAGGACATGGTAAAGGTTAGACTGAGGAAAGGTCAAAATATCCATGCCATACCCAAGCTGTAGAAAGATGTTTTCGCATAATGTCTGAAGCGTCGGAAAGTGTATACGGAGAAGAGACACGGCTTCATATTGAATAGGATACAATCAAGAAGTCTTATCAAGCATTATAATACCAGAAAGGATTACATCCTTTAGAAATATGTAAATCTTCAAACTAATAGAATTAAAAAATCCATGATTAAGTTCACTTTTTATAAGTTTTGTGATTTATTGCTTTGACTATTAAATTTATACTTCATGTATTATTATAAAATTATAATTATTTATAAGTTTATACTTTAATACTTGAATAATCTGTCAATTTTTCAAACATTTTTCATTAATTCGCAATTTTTTATAGATATTTGTAAAAATGTCAATTTTTAAATTTTGGGGGGGGGGGCTTTCGGGCTACAAGAAGATATGAATGAACTTTAATAATAATAAAAAACGCACACTAATATACCCAAAACAAAACGTTCTTACACGGCGCTAAAGGAAATTTTGAAAATATTTGTTTATAAATTTCCCAAAAGAAAATGTCATTTTTAACTATTTTTGGGGCACTTGGGGCACTGGAAGATATGAATGGATTATAAAAAAATATATGTAAACTAATATACGTAAGACACAACTTTTCCACCCCATGCCAAAAATAATTTCAAAACAAAACAAAAAAATTGTAAATTTTCATAAAAAATTCAATTTTTAACTATTTTTGAGGCGCTTGGGGCACCGGAAGATATAAATGAATTTCAATAAAAAAAATTATATAAACTAATATACTTAAGACACAACTTTCCCGCCCCATGCCAAAAAGAATTTCAAAATTTTTTTTTTTCCTATACTTTTCGATCCACCCTAATGTCCAGTCTCCTACTTGCGAATTCACCTTTACACTTCGGATCTCCTCTCTCGTCTGCCCCCTGACTCTGAGTGACATAGAGCCGTAACAGTATGAGAGTCGCTTCGCCATCTGGCGGTGACGGGTGCAAATCCCACAATATTATGTATAATTCTTATGTAACAAATTATTTTGCGCAACATTGTTTCCTGTAACTTTTATCATATGAGGGCAATGTTTATTGTTTTGTAGCTACTCCATATCATACAATGATGTAACATTTCTGATACCAAATCGTATCTCTTTTATGATAGTTCATCATTTCGTCGAATGACGTCGAAGAAATTCAACAACTGTCATTCAGTAACCTTATTGCAGCGGTTACAATGATGATGGTGACACGAAATGATGCATTTACATAACTAAATAATTAAAATTTTTAACATACGTATACAGCCAAAAGTTGTATTGAGAAATCAAACGATTAATGTAAAGATCCTGTTTGACCTGGAGAAGAGAGGAAATAAAAGTGCCAAATGAAACCGCGTTAAACGAGGTCTTGCGATACATATGTGTACACTGGAGACCAAAAATAATACACAATTTTGAAGATGCCACAAAATTGGAGTTAATATGGATATTATGGTTCGCAATCAGTTGCTGAGAATCGTGGGACATACTATCGTCGGAACTCGCATTTTGCAGTGAAGATTCGGCCGCGAGGGAACTAGGGGAGCCACCAGAAAGGGATGAATTTCGAAAATGGAGTTAGGCCCATTCTGTTTCACAGAAAGCTGATAAAGAGATGAAACTTTCATCAATGGTTATGTTTGTTGTGCATAATATTTACATGCATTTTCATAAACATAGCACAAATATTCAATAAGATATAAAGGTTTTCTTAAAAATCCCAAATTTTTCCGCATGTTTTTTACATGCAGATTTTTCTGTTATATTATACGAAAATTACAGAAAAAATGACAATATGTTGTAGAAGCATTTGTAAAAATTTGGAAAACAAATTTTGATTATTACAGGAAATATGAGCATCTTTAGTAAATAATGTTTTATTGCGCATGCGCGAAATTTATCGTAATTTTTCTTTCACAACTTTAAAGCCATATATATAGGACACTTATATAAAAATTCCATATCCATTAGTATTCAGAAAGATATCGGCATTCTAATTTGATGAATTTTGGTACATACTAAGAGAAGCTAAATGATGAGGATTCTTGCACGAACTGATATTTTTAAACTTGAATCGTCGAATAGTAATCGTCGAACTGTAATTTAAATTATGTATTTAACTTACAAGTATACATAAATATTCAGGATATTCAACTTTCATAAAATTCAATATAACTGTTTGAAGATTCAAGTTTAAAAAATATCAGTTTGTGCAAGAACCCTCATCATTTAGCTTCTCTTAGAGTGTACCGAAATTCACATCGCTACAATACCGATATCTTTCTGAATATTAACGGTAGTGAACTGGAATTTTTATATAAGTTGCTCTTTATCTCTTGCTCTGAAGTTATAAAAGAAAAATTATGCTATCTTTCTCACATGCGCAGTAAAAATTATTTACGACAAATACTCATATTCCCTATAATATTCAAATTTTTTAATTAAAATTTTAATACAATGCTTCTCTTACATATTGTCAAGTGTTCTGTAAGTTTTGTACGATGTAGCGAAAACTCTGCACGTTATAAGCAAAATACATGCGGAAAAATTGGGATTTCTTAAGAAAACATCTATATCTTCTCGAATATTTATTCTGTGTTTACGAAATTGAAAGTAAATATTAGGCACATCAAACATAACTATTTCTGAAAGTTACATCTCGTTATCAGCTTTCTGAGGAACAGGATGGACCAAAATCCCTTTTCGCCTTCATCCCTTTCTGGTGGCTACCCTAAATGCCCTCGTGACTGAAACTTTACTGTAAAATGAGAGTTCCGACGATAGTATGTCCAACGATTCTCCGCAACTGATTGCGAACCATAGTATCCATTATAACTCCAATTTTGTAGCATCTTCAAATTTGTGCATTATTTTTGGACACTAGTGTAATATGGACGAGTTTTCTGGTTTGTTTATATTAGATTCACAGACCGGTTCCGGTAACCCTCCGATTTAAGTAATCGTTATATCCATCCGGATACTGTATCAAGCGTCAAGTTCGAATCAGTTATTTTTTTAGTTCCCAAAGCGTTACATTCTATGTTCTTTGAGTTCGTGTTATCCGTTTTATTGAAATCGGTTAAAAAAGCTCTTAACACTGCTAGACTACCAATGGAACGATTGTAATTATTTAAATCGTATGGTTAAAAATTTAACCACCAAACAAGTCTTAGAAGTCTCCAAAAAGAGCGGTAACGAACAATTATGACTGCCTTTTCACAAAATTAGGCTCTTATTTTAAGTAAACATTGAGAGCTACAGCAAATGGAACATGAAATTTAACATTTTCGGAGTATCTTTAAGCCATAACATTGAAAACTCTATTTTAAACAATAATTAACATCCTCAGAATGCTGAAATTTTGAAGATATCCATTGCTGAAACATTATACCAGAAGTCGGTGGGTATAGCGGAAGCTCTACTTTACCACAAATAAACAAAACAGAAAACTTTTCTATAGAGAAGAAGGCACATTGAAACAAATAAAAATTATCTCTCTTTATTTTGTAACATATAGCGCTAGTTTTATATTTCTTTATTTATCGACATATTCATTGCTTATACAAATTAGTACCAATAGACCTAATATATAAATCTCAATATGGATATTTTTCCAGGATCCACTAATTTTGATGAAACGTGGTACACCTTTAGCATTGTCCCACTAAAAATACCTTAACTTCTAAAAGCCCAGTGTTGCCTTTAAGCAACATCAACGCAAAAATGGACGGTATCGGCCATCTATTGTGGAAGATAGATCTGCAGAGCTTCTGGAAACAAGAAAAATCATTTCTTCCTTCATTTACTGCATGCAACTAATCAGGGAGTCCGCGGTGGCCTAGTGGTAAGGTCTCGTCTTTGGAGCTAGAGGGTTCCAAGCTCGAAACCCGATTCCACTTCAGATCCATCGTATATTGGGCCTGTTGCCCGCTATATCACACGTAGGGGGCGAAAAGTCCTCCCTATGGTGTGGTGCGGATGTTTGGAGCAGGGGTGCCAGCGCAGGTGTCGGCCTTGTCATCTGACCGAGGTTCAAATTTACGAGGTCCGTCCCAAAATAGCTGTCGCGTTGCTTCAAAATGGAACGTTAATATATCTAAACTAAATTAACCAGGAAGCAGACAGATGCGGGCTTAAAAGGCTAAACTCTTGAGATTATTACTGAAGCTCTAATACCTGTTGTTTCCAATAGGATACATACTGAAATTTTTGTTAAATCATTTTAGCCATCGGTAGCCTGAGGGCTAATAAAAAATTAAATTGATGTTTTTCACTTGAGGATGCAACTTTTTTGTTTTTTTTTTGTACGCCTTAATACCATATTTTATTGTACAATGTTGAAGGAAATTCATCATCTGCCTTTTCATTTATTAAAATTCATCTGTGTTTGACATTACAAAATTTTATCAAGGAAATATTTTTCTGAAATAAAGCCCAGTGTTGTCAGTCCGTGACAAACTGTTTCTTAGCCCTAAAACATTTTTATTTAGGATTTTTGTAAAGTATTTTTTACCAAGTTTTAATCAAGAAATGCAAGTCAAAAGAAACCATTTAAAATCAATTTTTAAAAATCGGACTTTTAGGGGTTAAGGGGTAAATCATTCCCAAATCAGTGGGAGTTCTCTTCTGAGTGGGATGGGTGTGAGTTGTTTAAATACATATAAAAAAAGGACGGACTGACATGAAAGTAAGAAAAAACAGTTTAAAATCAATTTTAAAAAAATCGGGCTTTTAAGGGTTAAAGGGTAAATCATTTCCAAATTAAACCCTTCTGAGTGGGAGGGATGTGAGTTGTTTAAATACATATAAAAAAGACTGAATGACATGGAATTTGATTCACATGTTTCAACCAGTAAAGCTAAAACGGTGTTCTGTTAAATCTGTTTTAATGGACATCTTAGGGTGGTAACTATTCCCAAGGCATCTAGGGATGTTTGTTCAGAACGACTGGGACAATTCTGATGAAACTTTCTAAGCATGTTTATAATTGTTGAAAAAAAATGCTGTTTTGGTAAATGAACCTTAATTTCTTCTGGGTTGGGTGGTGTCATTGACTGACATTTAACAAATGAACCGAAGAGTAAGAAATTTTTATGTCCAGAGTATCTAAACAAGTTATGGAGTTAAAAAACAAAACAAAAAAATGGGGGTTTACTTTATAATAATATATGAAATGCAGTATTCTATCCAATCAAATAAAAGAAAATTACTATACAGTGGAACCTCGGTAATCCGGACGCCAAGAATCCGAAATTTCGGATAATCTTCTCATCTTTTTTTAATTTTCTAAATTTTTTTAAAGGAAAAATAACAATTTCGAATCAGAAACAAAGCTAATGTTTAATCCAAACTTAAAAGAAACATTTGGATTGGTTTTTAAGAATGGATACAGCACCTTAATTAGTAGAAACAAAATCGATTATCTTCTTTTGCTTTAGGAACTAAACCTTCTTGACTGTGCCATCTTGCCTGCATGCCGCATAAACATCGCGTCGGTCGGTGTAGCGGCAGAGTGCTGTTCTACATAGCGTAACACCAGTTCAAATGCGCTAGCAGTATCTGAATGCGATAAAGATCTGTTGAGACCTCTTTTTCATTTCCTCGACAATATCTTGATCTTGATTCTTGAGCCTGGAAACAATGCCGTGTGGAAACAGTGATACTGTACTTCAACAAGAATTAATTCATTCACACGACACACACTTCAACACGATCAACACTTCGATACAACGTAACAATGATAGGGCAACGCATACAAGATCAGTGAAGGGAACACTGACTCGACTCCGGCGGACTAGACAATCTTTCCACTTTTAACCCATTTAGCTATTTTTAGCAAGCGTTTTCATAGAAACCATGATTAACTGCAGGTCAAGGTCACTATCCTCAACTTGGGAAATTATAAATTTAAAATTATTATAACTTCTTAGTTGCAATTATTGTTACTATAATCATAAAAATTACATTTATATATTCATCATATTTTATTTATTAAATCTGTTAAATTTTAAAAATATATCTTTAATTCAATTTTTATTTAAAGATTACGTTTCCTTTCGCGGTATTTATTTTTATACACAATTTGTCTTTCGGATTTTGAGATAAAAAATGCTTTATTACGGTCCTGTGAGGTTCGAACTGGCCATAATCCATGTTACTAACCATTTCGTATTATTGTTTCATAAAATTAATTCAAACATTTTTTGTAGTTATGATCATAAAATTAATAAATAACACGAGCTTTCTTTTAGATTTTTTTTTCGTTTTTTTTGCAAGTTTTCATTATTTTTTGACATGCGATTCTGCTTTTCAATAATGTGATCTAATAATGCTGTTCTGCTAATCATAATTCTCTCTCGTTTAGAATGCAAATGCAAAAACGGAAGATGCGAAAAGACTTGTGCCGAATGGAAAGATGGAGCCTGTCGCAGAACGAACCAAGTTTGCGTGTGTGATCCAGAATTCGGAAAATACGACGATCATACTTGCATTTGTAATTATGATTTTTTAATATATTTTTTCTCGTATCCGAAGTACACAGAACAGAACGCCGTCCCTTACCCCCGTACCCGTGACCAGATCAGTCACTGAACGGTTTGATGGGCAAGACACAGGAATTTTATGTAAGAAAAAGAAAAACAAAATAAACAAAAAGAAGGAAATATATACACTATGTACAGCACAGGCATTTTCACTTTTACACCATTAGTTCGTAATAGTCTTCTTTTCTTTAGATGTTGAAATACCTTTATTTTATTTGAAGGAAAGTTATTTCAACATCTAAAGAAAAGAAGACTATTATGAACTAATAGTGTAAAAGTGAAAATGCCTGTGCTCGAAGTACACAGAGAGAAGATATTGTAATCAACAAAAAATTCAACTTAATTTAATTGTTAATTTAATTTAATTTTAATGAATCTTCACGTCTGAGACCTCACTGAATTGAAAAAATATAATTTTGAAATTATGCCTATGTGTATAAGTATAATTTCATGTGTTCTTATGAACAATATAACAACCGAAAGGGCCTAGAAAAGTTAAATTTGGTTTGAGATCTCGAAAGTAATATTGCAGATCCGTTTCATAGATTCCTTATGTTTGCTCGTGTGCTTGTGAACAAAATAAATCATAAACGCAAGAAGCTAGATGGATCAAATTTGCCATGCGATTTTATCCCAAGAAAAACTAAAGATGAAGAAACTGTGGAACATACTATCCTTAAATGTGATGCATGGCAAGACGTCAGAGACACTTGCTTTAAAAACGACGGCAGCTCCATCAAAAAATTTTTGCAGGGTATCCAATTAAGAGAGGGTATGAAATTGTTTATTAAAAATATTCTAGCTCTGGAGATGGAAAATGTCAGTTAAATGGAAAAGAAAAGGATTCAGGGGGATTGTGAATTTTAAAAACTCTTCAACTGGGAATCCCCAATTTTTTTAAAAATTTTATTTTATGTTTTAAAAATGCTTTTAAATTCAACATATAACTTCATCGCTAATTTTCACACATAATTTCATAATTTCAAATAATTTTTCAAATAGCAGCTGCTTCAGTAGAGAATTAATTTTATCGCTCTCCCTGTGTAACGATTTGATAGATTGTTAATATGTTAAATTAAATGGCGAATTTTATAATCTACTTTTGTTATAATTGTCTTAAATGACTGCAGCTGATTATGATACGTATACTGGTTTTTATATTGCTATTATCTGTTTTTTCGAAGTTTTTACTATTTATTGTACACTCATGTCCATAAATTAAGGATAATGAAGTTCAGGCAAAGAAAGAGACAGAAGCAAAACAAAATTTGACTTATTTGTAAAGTCTATTTATTAAACAAAAGGTAAAGAGCAAAACAGATGCTATATGTTTGACATAATTAATAAAAATTGCGATTTTTACTCCCTGGAGCAAATTTCAAAAAAGAACCTATTTACAAAAAACAGTATAACATGGTTAGTATGATGGTTAGTACGGAGTATGTCTCCCGGACGATGCAATACAGGCCTTACAACGCCTAGGCATGCTGAGTATCAAATTATCAATCTGATCTTGGGGAATATTACACCACTCATCAAGCAATGCCCTCCGAAGTTCCGGTAGACAGGTGGGAGGGGGTTGACGGGCTGCAATTCGTCGGCCAAGCATATCCCACACATGCTCTATTGGATTCAAGTCCGGTGAGTATGCTGGCCAATCCATACGGGTGATATCCTCCGATTGAAGGCATTCGTCTACAATGTTTGCACGATGAGGACGGGCGTTGTCATCCATAAACAGAAATTCAGCACCCATGGCGCCCCGAAACAAACGTACATGTTGTTCCAGAATGACATCCCGATAGATGTGGCCTGTCATCGTTACACTCTGAACATGCAGGTCAGTTCTGGAACCAAGAATAATTCCTCTCCAAACGAGCCATCCTGCACAACCGTAACGGTGTCGTTCAATGGTGTTCTCTTGGTGGTAACGGGTACCTGGCGATCTCCATATGAAAATCTGGCGAGAATCAGACTGCAAGCTAAACCTGGACTCGTCGGAAAACATCACACAAGACCACTGTTGCGGTGTCCACAATGCATGCTCTCTACTCCAGGCTAATCGCAGGCGACAGTGAGTTGCGGTAAGTGGAACACATCTGACAGGCCTACGAGCATATAGACCAATGTGTCCTAAGCGTCTGTACACGGTCTGCCTTTAAACTGTCGTACCGGTAGCTGAAGAGAGCTGACGAGACAGGTCTGATGCTGTGCTCCGTCTGTTTCTTTTGGCAGTAACTGCCAAATACCGGTCCTCATTCGGCGTTGTAACTCGGAAGCGACCTGTGCTGTAACATCTACTCACATTACCATCATCTTGGAATCGTTGCCAAAGTCTGGAGATGACACTCTGGGCGATTCCAAGTTCCTCGGATACTTCCAGCTGGGTACGTCCACATTCCAGTCGTCCGATAATTCTACCACGTAAAAAATCATCCAAATGCTTCCTTTGTGCCATAACTATGCGGTTATTGCACTGAAAGGCTTTTAAAGTGCTTGTGAACAATTTTACTTCTTTGCCACCATTCCTTATATACCCCTCTCTTACACTCTCGTCATTGTGACGTACTATCCGCGCCATCTGGTGGTTTCCTGAAATTTGCATATTCTTCTTCAAGATGTGCGTGATAATTCTACAGGTGAAATTTTTATTTTAGAGTTCAATTTCTGTGTGATTCTGAATTATCCTTAATTTATGGACATGAGTGTAAATAATCGTTCCTGTAAGCTAGCCGTGGCTGTGTTATTTGTTTATTTTTTTATTTGTTGCATTGTACAGTGTTAATTTGGGACTTCCTGTATTCCTTTTTTTCCGTATTTTTTATTATTATTATTTTATTTTAATTATATTTAATTATTAATCAAGAAATTGTGTATACTGTCCTACTGCCACGAGAAAAACCCTGAACTGGGTTGCAGCAAGTAGACGAGTCGAAGAAAGGAGGGAAACGAATATAAAATCAACCGCAACATTTGGCAAACAAGGGCAATTCGTTTTCGACCGAAGTATAAAGCGAAACGAGACTTCCGCCGGTTCTATCAGCGACAAATGAAATAAAGCCCTTTCCTTCGCCCCCAAAATGCAGTGGAATATCCCGTTTCCATAACGACTGCCATCGGCATGTATAGTGTCTGAGGTCTTTTCTCGTGGCGGTAGGACAGTAGAAAAGTTTGAAATTGTGCATAGGAAAGTTTGAAATTGTGATAAGAAATTTTCTATAGATTGTTTTAGCCTTTATCTTATGAAGCAGTGTACTTGTATCGAATTGTTGTACTTGAATATCGATTTTGCTAGCGTTCTTCCGAACTGTCAGGGGCCCGAAATTTGTATGTCCGTAAGGACAGATCAAATAACTAATTTTTGTTGTTTTGAAGGAAAAGCGTGAATTGGGTATTTAGATTTGGACTGAGGGGTTATATGTGAAACTTTCAAAAAAATATTTTAAACACTATATATTTATGTTGAATTAAAAATGTTATCATGAAATAATCTGTGATAACTCGAAATATAGACGTATAGCTAATGCGACTTTTCTAATATTTTTAAATACCATATCTTTCCAGATTGCAACTGTGGGAAGGGATTCAACTGCACGATCGACCTAAACAGCCGCGGTGATAAAAGGAAATGCAACTGTCCCGAAGGTTATTATGATTACTCCGGAGAATGTGCAAGTAAGAAATTTTATTTTTTTTTACTATTGAGTAATTATTTGTATGATCTTGTGAGCCAACAGACCTATTTCGTCTCTAACTAGTAGTTCTGAGAACAGTAGACCTCACTCTCCCAAATAAAAAAAAATCTATGATTTTCTCTTCATCGCATTTTTTTCAAGATTAGCTAATGTTGTTATTCATTGTGAAGACAGCATCCCTTTTTCGTGCTCCTAATTGTCCTGGTGACCGAATCTTCACTGTAAAATGTTAGTTAGAGTCTATTCTTTACATGGTAGATGTTCAAGGGCAGACGGTTTAGCCTTTTTGGAGAAATTCTAAAAAATATAAAAATCCGAAAATGTCCGGATACTTTTGATCAGATAGTGTATCTGATTTTGAAATGATAAAGTTTTTGCACATGTTTCGGGCATGTGTAGTTTAAAGTTAATTAATACAAATAATTATATTTCCTTTAATTTTCAATGTATTTACTTCAATTTTCAATAAAATGCTTTTCTAGAATATTATCCCAAATTCTCTAAATTTCGCATAATTTGGTTGAGAACACTGCGTGTTATAAGCAAAAAGCAAGTGAAAAAATTTGGGATTTTTTTAAAGAAACATTTATATTTTTCAGAATATTAGTGGTATTTTTACGAATATGCATGTAAATATTATGCACATCACATGAAAGTTTCATCTCGTTATAAGCTTTCTGTGAAACGGAATGCATCGAAATCCCTTTTCGTCTCCATCACTTTCTGGTCGCCCCCCTAAATGCCCTCGTGACGAGATTTTCACTGTAAATGCGAGTTCCGACTACTGTATGCCCCAACGCTCTCTGCAACTGATTTCAAACCATTGTATCCCTACTAACACCAAATTTGTCGCGTTTTAAGAATTGTGCTAAACATTTGCACACCAGTGTACCTTCTTTCCCCCATATATTCACTATCTTACGAAGCTATATTTACAATTAATGTACGATACTACACACCAAAATTGTGTTGAAATTTTACTTCCAAACAGATACAAACACTTTACAAAAATAAAATGCATAAGCGGGTGCGCTAAAATATTTCAGTATTGCAATGAAATTCAAGTGAAATAAAATTCTTATAAATCATTAATTTCGAAAGAAAGCAATTATTACTATCATAACCTTAACAGTGGCAATAGCATTTGTAGGTGAAAGAAGTATCTTGATGAATAAATGAGATTTGTTTCATATTGTCGTAATAATTACGCAAAAAAACATTGTACGAATAACAGATAATCTTCTTCAACTTTTTATAATATGAACCGTTTTGTAGAATCACTGAGGAAACTCTCACGAAAAGAGAGAAAAAACAAAACAAATAAGATCTCTCTCAATTATTATTAATGTGAATTATTCTCACAAATCTTTGCTTTCAACATTATTAACACTATGACAGAGAAATATCTGTTTTATTGATATGAACAAAATTACCATTATATATATCTGATTTTATCGTATTAATGAAATTGTAAATAAATGTTTGCTTTATTTATAAGATTAAAGTTGTACTTCTAGCCTTTACCAAAATAATTCAAACGTTTTAATTTCTCCAAACTCGCCACTGATTCGCCAAAACGTCGAAATCAGTAAAATGGCCTCAAAGTCGAAACGAATTAAAAAATAAGAAATAAAATATAAATAACCATTTTCTATTCCTTCAAGAAACATTTATGCCAAATTCTAAGGATATAGAACAACGCGTTTGCGTATTTGCGTAACAAAAAATTTACAGACAGACAAAGTGCTCAATGGTTGAGTTAAAACGTAGACCTCGCTTCCCTCGGTCAATTAATCGCTATTTGCTTGTGTCAGAAGTACGCGGAGTGTTTCATTTGACAGGAAATAAAGAACACAAGAAAATTCAGAGTTGTGGCTCACACATAGAGTGGTATAAGCTTGGATAGAAGGAATATCGAACCCAAATGATCTGATGTTTCAAACTGATGTGTTATGCAGGTTGTTTAATTTAATTAATATCCCGTTTCTAAAGCAACACGAGGGCTATTTTCGGACGGACCTTGAAATTTTGAACTGCTATCAGATGATGAGGAAGACCTTTGAGCTGGCACCAATCTCTCTAAACTTCCGCATCAAACCACCGGGATGACGTTTGGTCCCCTACGTCTAATTTAATGTCAAGAAACCCACATAAACGGCGTATCTTCAGTGGAATCCTGTTTCGAACCTGAAACCTTACGGCCCCGACTCCGAGATCTAGGCCACTTTATACACATTGTAGCTAATTAAAGTTACGAATTCAGAGTTGTTTCTGAGAGAGGACCGAACAAACACCTTTTCGAAATACGGTTCCGCTTTTTACGTAAAAGTTGCCATTTGGTGCCAGTAGATCACTGATTTTTTTCTTCTTTATATTGCAGAGGAGACCGGGGCAGGTTTACACACTTTTTAAACTTTTATTTTTCTATTTCAAGGATTTAAAGTATTTCTCTCATTTTCATTACCAATTAATTAGTTAGACTTTAAGGCTTCTAGTGTATATTTTTAAGTACTTCAAATTATTATATTTTTGTAATTATACCATTTTCTTTATCATGATGTCACCTGTGTTAACTTGCCACATGACCAGGGCAAGTTTACACACTGCCTGGGGCACGGTTTCCACACCACCAAAAATGATTAGTTAGGAGATTTACAGTGATTAAAATACAACAAATTAAATACAAAGAAACCAAGTTTTTTTTAAAAAGTGCATAATAGATTATAAGCAATTACGGTGAATTCTAATAGTTCTCAAAATCACTCGCACAATTTATGCAAACAAAATATTTTGAATTGCCATTGGTAATACAGTCTTCATGAGCCCACCTCTTACATTCGGTGCATTGTACACAATGTTTGCCAGATCTTGATTCTTCGTATGGATTTAAACAGTAAATACACAGACAATTTTCATCGTCATGCTCTTCATCAAAATCAAAAGTTTTCTTGGTTTTTTTTGTGTCTTTTTGCGCTCAACATTTCCCAAATTTTCATTCAGAACAAGATTTTTCTTATTTTAAAATTTTTTTATCCTCACGTTTGTTCATTATTATAACGTGTTCTAGTGGAGTTTACTGACTGAGTCATAGTATGATGGGTTGATGCTAATTTCCTCTTTATTGATTTCTCCTTTTCTATTTGTAAAGCATTTTTTACAGGTGTATCTGTAAGAATTGATGTTTGAATTTTTTTCCCTACCTTTGTAACTTCTTATCCTTGTCCCCGATTTTTGAAATTGCCTCACATCTTCAACTGTTGAAAATGACTTTGTAATTCAAGTACCCCTTGCTCCAGTTCTAACAAAAAATGGCGATGAGGCAAGTTTCCCAACTAAAAAAAATCTGCAGAAAATCTGAAGGTATTTGGAACATGTTTTCTTAAGATTTTCTGAAGAAAAAAATGCAGAATATCTGAAGAAAACTATGTTCAAAATACCCTCAGATTTTCTGCAGAAAAAAAATGTAGAATATCTGAAAAAAAATGTTCCAAATACCTTCAAATTTTCGGAAGATTTTTCTACAGTCAAGGTTTAATTATTAATTTCATTATTTATTTAATTAATTTAATTTGTGATTCAACTTAATTGTACGATGCCGATGCAGATTGTGACAAAACTTCAAACTCATCCTGTCCGAGAATCGAACCCGCGTTCTTATAGCTGGCAGGCAGAAACGCAAACCACAACGCCGCACCGGAATACACGAGATGGGGTAAATTAATCTATTTGAGTTTTAGCGTCACCATATCTCTCGCGGGGCCATCGAATGGTGTAAAAATCAACCAAGGTCAGAATACGTGTTTCAAAGTCGTAGAGATGAGTAACAGATGAGATTAGTGATATTTTTGTTCAATAATTTAGATTATTTGTTTCAATAAATTCGCTTTCACCTTCTATGTTTCTGGTAAGCCTTCTCTCCATCCAAAGGCAGCAAGCTCCACTTTTCCCTTCTTTTTGGAGGAAAATAGCTAGTCAGAAAGTCAGTTGGAAAACTAATTGGAAATTAATTAAATTATCGGAGAAAAGTTTAAAATGGTAAAGCCTCAAATATTTATTTTAAAGATTAATTTAGAATTCATTTTTTCAGTGGCATATTTAAAAAATTTAGTGCCCAAGACAATTTTCGATTGGGAAATTTTTTGAAACTCCTGTCTGCTGTAGAATTAAACAATAATGATAATTACATTCTAATTTTGTTTTAACATCTTTTGGAAAATAAAGCTGCAATATTAGAAAATATGGTGCAAAATATGTATTTAGAGAAATGCAGATATTATGAAATTGCAGTTAAGTCTTCAAAAAAATCAACAGATATTAGTCAAGTTTAATGATTTTGTGAAAATCTGCTAAATAACTGCAAATTGAATTGAAGACAAAATGCAAAGTCTTGAAAAATCTACAGGATATTTAAAGAAAAAAAATATAAATAATTTTTTTGCAGATTTTATGCAGAATAAATTAAAGGAAAAAAATGCAGATTTTTTTGCTGTCTTACAAAATTTGCAGAACATTTAGAGAAGAATATAATAAGAAATTTTTTGCAGATTTTCTACCGATTAAATTGAAGAAAAAATGCAGATTTTTTCTGTATTAAAAAAATCTGCAGAATATTTAGAGAAAAATAAAATAAGAAAATTTTATGGAGATTAAATTGAAGAAAATATGTAGATTTTTCTGTCTTCAAAAAATCGGCAGAAATCTTTAAGAAAACTTCAAAAAAAATTTTTCTGCAGATTTTTTTAGCTGGGTGTAAACTGTGTAAACCTGCCTCATGCGCTGTGTGTAAACTTGCCCCATCGCCATTTTTTTGTTATATATATAAGCTTTATTCATAATAAAAATAATCAACTAAATAGCTTAAAATAACCACAAAAGAAAAACCTAAGTGGATAATCCATAATAAGTTATAATATTCTAATACTACGAGCTCTATTAAAACCAATAAGCAAGGGTAAAAATTTACTAAACTGGTAAAAATCAGAAAAAGTTGTCCACTTCACGGTCCACTTTCAAGACTGACTCCAAACTGGCGTGAGTTTTATTGGAGGTCGAGACACTTCTTCTGAAACGACATGTTGTGCCTCCTCAACCAATTGTATGAGAAATATAAGCCTTGTGTAAATTTGCCCCTGTACCAAACTTGCCCCGGTCTCCCCTATATTAAAGCTCTTAAGTGCCGCAAGCGGCCCAAAGTATTTAACTCTGAGACGATAGGCAACAAACGATACACGGAATCAAGAAACCTCTAATAAACAAATAAAATAGATTGGATGTTCATTCTAAAACCGTGGCCCAATACCTAAATTCTAAACCATTAGAGATTGGCATATACTTCCAATTGAAAAAATACTCTAAATGACGTATCTACCTGCTACAAAACATTGCGGTTTCTAGCCCCCTCTCTCTCAGATTCCCATGTTATCAGACATTCTTATCTGTCGTTTTCTAATAAGAAAAATCGAGATTGTGCTATACCAGCTTTCAAAAGATGCAAACTTAATGTTATAGACAGGTGAGTCTAAAAAGTTATTATCTTTGTAGTCAGGTTATAAATTCATTTCGTAAATAGGAATTCCGCCCGGACCAAAGAAAATATTGATATAGGCAGGTTTATCGTTATATACAGTATCGTTATACGCAGGTTTCACTGTATTTGGATCATATTTAATTTTTATATTTAAAGAAATTGCATTTATAACTGTATATCTTTCAACTACTGTCCAAATGCAATTTTATGCGTTCGCAAACTTCATTTTTGCAATGAGTAGGAGCCTCATCATGCTGGAACCACTTCACTGTATATTGTTACAAAAATCATCCGTGTGTTTACAGTGAAAACAGTCCAACAAGCAGAATAATAGAGAGTGACGTTTTATTCACAAATATTCAGGAGAACACGAAGCACAGGTAACAGGAACAATTGCTCTTATACAGATTAGCGACGCAAACTGGCAACAACTTACTAGTAATAACAGTGACAGCACTTTCGTATTTAGAAACACAAACAGTCAGCAAATCACTTATAATGACAGTGAAAGCACTTTCAATAGCGCTCAGCTCACCGGCTTTCCAGCTCGAACTGCAGACGAAATTCCAAAGTCATTCCCTCCTTTCGGTTCGGTTGCCTCCGTTTATATACCCTTGCTCGACTGGTCGTGACGTCACATGGAATTATCTAGTAAATTCTGCATATCTCCTCTCCTAATGGAGATATCGAGAAAATTATCACATTTTCGGGAACTTTCGATTTGTCGCCAAGGTCACCAAATGTGTCGCCAAAATGGTCACCAAGGTCAGGGATTCGGGACCGGGTAGTCGACGGTATTTCGTACGAACCCCTGTGAAACTCTCTTCCCAACAATTAGACTAGTAAGGCAGGAAAACAACACTACATTTTTGTAAAAATATCAAGTAAAGCGTAAATTTCGGATTCGTGTAAATTTCCACCTTCAAGGTGGGGCAATTTTTGAATTGCATAACAAATTTATGACAATACAATGCTCATATGATCTGAGAGGGATATCGCACGATGTGCTTCTTACGACTATTGTGCGCACATTGAAATATTCTAAAATTGACAAAAAATCTTTCATATCATTTTTATTGAATAATAATGTATCTTCTTGGTTTCTTGGATTTTTAACAAATTTTTAAATTTGATAAATACCTTTCAAACTCTATGTATAACGAAAATCCTCTCCATTCTAGACTCATTTTTGTTTAACTTGAATTCTTTCATCTCCGTAACAATGGAAAATTGTAATAGATTTTAATCTGATTTTCTGATATTCTAAAATTCTGAAATTTTATACATTTGTGCATTCGATGGCACGATTCGATGGTACGATGGCAATACACTATTTTAATATTTTCAGACTTAATTATCAATTATAAATATAATTAGATTAAATTTTTGTTCTTTACTAGTGGCTCCACCTGGTAAAGGATTTGAGTAGAAAATCATTTCACGTTCTATTATACATAGTATAAACCAAAAACTAAGAAGGGCAAAATAGTCAAAAAATAAATATATTCTCTTTTGTCCACTTATCAAATGTAATGAGCACACAGTTTTTATTAAACTATTAAAAAAATAAACTTGTTCCACTTCTTCCAGCTTCTTTCTGCAACATGATGTCTGCGTACTGTATTCCACCTAGTGAAATTCGAAAAATTGATTTCAAGTTTCAATTATATATCTAATAATGAGTTATAAGCTATAGACTCGAAAGTAGAAAATTATTAAAATAAAAAAAAATATCAGCTTTTTCTAGCATATTTATAAATGCATACTTTTAAAAACAGTTTTTATTAAATTTATAAAAAATTTAACTTCTCCTTCCATTTTACAGCTTTTTGCAGTGACCGCCAACCCTGCCGTAATGGAGGGACTTGTCAGAACGGGAAGTGTCAGTGCATGTCGGGTACACATGGTCCATTTTGCGAACGTATCTTCTGGTGCGCCTATGAATGTAGGCCGAGGCTGACCGTGGACTGTGTCTACAATCAGAAGAAGGAAACTTATGGATGCTTGTGCAAGAACCGATCCCTTGTGTTCGATTACAAAGAAGGGCTCTGCAAACGTAAGCGAAATGGAAATAACCCACTTCAATAATTTTTTAAAAATCTCATTTAGTTGAATTCTGATTTCAGAGGCAAATTTTATTAGATAGAGAATAAAGTCTGGGTCATGAGGGGTCAATTTTTGGGCGAAATCCAGGCCTCTCACAGAAAAAAAAGTCCCAGTTCTGAATCCTTGCTTGCAGGTGATCCTTGAAGAAGTCTGCAGGCCGGAATTTTTTACATTTTTCCTTTTTTCAATAGGAGTAAAGGGTAGCTTCGTTGTTTATCTTTCAAAATTTTGTTTCTCATTTGTATTTCGGATGAAGCAGCATTTTGAACACTCTGGATGCAATGTACCATTATAGCTTTTTTCTTTTTCAGATAGTTTTACGGGTTTTTTTGTTTATAGCTGTATTTATATAGATACATTTTTAATAACATATTTTTTTTTACAGGCACGTTCTAACCAGCAAACACACCTAAATGTGTCAATCTTATTTGTTTCACAAATAAGTGTATTTTTAAACCGTTTGTCACTATCAAGGCTGCAGTTGAGTCTTATATCATTCATTATTCCGCGTACAACATTTTTTGAAATACAGTGTCTTAAAAACCGATAATAATTTACAATCATCCCTTAGTTTAGTGGGCATTGCGTATAAATAATTATTCACTTTTTGTGAAAGTGTAATCGGCAAGAGTTAAATAAAAATAATGATACTGCCAGCAATTTCCTGCACAAATTCTAAAAGATTATTCGAGGTGAATGGTTAATGCGCCTTAGGTGATAGCTTAGGAACCATCTTTACTTTCGATCTTAAAAATACTTAAAAAACCAATCAAGTGATTATCACTCTGACTCCTAAGCCGGCCGTAACGGGTCATGTAACTTCTATACTTGTGGGGCGGATTTCGGCCGGTTGCTGTTCCGAAAGGGGGGAGAAAGCAGTTGGGCGAGTGGTCATTAAAGGGACCCTTAGGAGAGAGATGAGAGTTGAAAGGCCTGCCATTCATATCTCCCACCACCCGTAGTGAGGAGAAAAGGGGGAACGGGGAGGACGAATCCATTCCACAGATCAATTAGTAAACAAACCTCTGTATACAACTGTACTCAGATTTTGAGAACTCTTAGTAGTCAGAGGGTTAATAGTTTGTAATCACTCTATTAACTCAAGATATCGTGCTATATCTCTTCAACATTGTTCTAATATTTTGAATTCCGTACAGTATCGTGATGACATCGTAGAAATACTGTAGAGCATCTTCTGCTAACAGGGCCAGATAAGAAATATACAATATAGATAATATATAGTAAATAGTATAGATCAGGGGTTTCCAAACTTTTTTCCCTCTCGTACCCCTTGTTTAGCCTTTTTTATTTTCGCGTACACCCTACTGTCATATCCCCCCAACCATTCCTCAATGCAAAGGAGTTTTTATTAATAACGTTAAGGGCTTAGGTGAGCTTAAAAGTCAAATGACCCGAATTAATAACATTTGCAGAACTTATACTTGATTTTGCATTTTATTTCACTAATAAAAGAATAATAGTTCAACGCCAAAATAAATGATAAAAGAATTGTAATAATTTCGTATTAACTTATAAGGATAGCTAATAATTACACTTCGTCATAATCAACTATTCAGGTGGGAGAAAATTTCAATACGATCCCTTGAATATGTATCATGGAGCTGAGTGATATAAAATTGTGTTCAATGTCTGTCACATCAGGACCTGTGAAAACCAAATATTAATCAATTACCGGGTTTCCTTTCCCTTTCTTTTTTCTTATTTCGAAAGTAGGCTTTAGGATTTGCACAGCTTTCACATTTAATTTTCACAGAAATTTGAAGAAACAAAATTCTGTTACTTTTAATCCCTTATATTTTCTTGTTTCCACCATTACTCACTTCAATTTCGCGTACCCCCAAATGGTCCTTCGAGTACCCCTGGAACCTCTGGTATAGATGATAAAATATGATAGAATTATCGCTATATTATCGCTAATTATCGTTATTGTTGTGATGTAACCAAGACCACTCAGTTTCCCCAAGTTGTTAGTGCACTAATAAAAGCATGCTTTCAAAACTTCTTTTTATTCTTAAATAGCTTTTGTTTTTTAGAATAAATAAAAATACTAATAAAGGGAATTTTATTTGTGGAAGAGTTAAAAATACAAAAATAATGGAAGACAACGATAAGAAGAAACGATAAAACTGGAATGGGGTTTCTGTAGAGGAAAAAGACTTTAAGGTCCGATTTAATATCCTCTAAGGCCTGAACGCATTCCGGAATGTATTGGAAAGAAGAACATTTATCCACAACGAACAAATTAAAAACAGTCTTTTAAATAAAGTATTAAAAGAAGGGCTTAAAATCTTACCTCTAATAAAAGTTGTGGAACAAAAGAAAGGACGCTGTAAAAAAGTAAACAAAGTAAATAGATGCGCGTACCTCTCTCCATCTAGTGAGGGAAACACTAACTATAAACTTGACAAATGTTTTTGTAGATTTTTATAAAGATTTTTTTAAGATTTTTATTTTATTTTAATTTTAAAAAATTGTTGTTTTTATGCATTTTTATAATTTTTATTTTCATTTTCCATTTTTTAAATTTTATTTTTTTTGTTTTTTAATATGTTTATTATTTCTATTTTTCAGCTTGCCCATGTGGAGAAGGAACATGCAAAGAGGAGAGGCATGAATTAAGATGCGACTGCAAAGACGGATATCAAGAATATCAAGGACAGTGCAGAAGTAAGTTCGTACTGTGACTGTCATTCTTCTTGTTCCATGTGTTTCCTGAACATTTACATGTGAACGGTGAATTGGTCACATGTAAGCAGAATAATCTTAGTTTTCCCAAAAATACGAAGTTATTTTACCTTCCTCGATGGAACAGGAGTCTGTAATTTTTTTATTTAATATTCTAATCCCAGTTAGCTTTTTTAAAATATTTAAATTTATTAAATGAACACACATCACACACACAGCACATATGAGAAAGGTATACATTTCAGTTATCAATGAAACATTAATAAAGATTTAGTTTTGGGGGTTTGGGTACACGTCTACTGCCTCAACTCTCAGCTCTGACTGACTGATTACATTTCGCACCACGCGGTGGCGCTGTTCTCATTATAATGCGAATGCACTTGTCCCTGATGTGCTGCACCCTCACTTTTCTACAGTATATCATCATATCGTGTAAGTTTACAAATATAATATTAAACTTAATCGTTTAGGGAAAAAAAGTAGAGCATCGTAAGTCATCAAATGAATTCTTATGAGACGGTGCTATCTTGAAAGAAATAATCGATCCTCATTTGCTGTGTACACAGTTTTGAAGATCCTACCTATTTTTAACACAAAACATCATGTTTGCAGAAGATAATAATTTGGTGCAAATCCATTCAGAAAGTAGTAAAATAAACACATATTTTATTTAAATAAAATTCAGAAATATGTGGATGGATTTAAATTGCATGATCACTGATTTGAACACTATCGCTTAATTTATCCACTTATTATTAGCAGAAAATGATACACTAGTTTTTTTCTGAATCTCGCTTAATACTTTTCTAAATCAAATGATGATTTCTATTGTATATCTCAGTGACTGTGAACACGATATTTCGAACAAGTAGCAAGCTAGATATATGAAATTTCGTTTGTGGTCTTAGCACCAACATTTTAAATCTGTAATAATTTATGTACCAAATCCAGTAACGGTTAGCTGTCTGTTATTATGTATGAGAAAACGATAATTCAAAAACACACTAAGCTGGCCGAATGAAATTCGACATCTTGTCTCTGTTATATGAAACTTATGTTTGTAAAAAACCAGACACAGCAAATTAGATGGCATTTTGGTTAACAGCTAGGCCCACTATCAACAGTGTGAGAGTAGACGTAGCTTACCTATGCAAGTGTTTTGCATCAATAAAATGTTTTAGAATATTTGACATACAAACGATAATGACCGTATATATCAATTTTAGCACTGTGCCAAATTCTTGACGGACCAAATCCAAAAGAGGTTATATGAGGAACAATCAATTTTAGCAACACGCTAAAAGTTACCTTTTCTTCTGCGGATGTATGTGATAAAGTCGATGGGAATATCCTCGACTTCCAACAGTCGACAACAGTTTTTAATAATTTAAGATGCAGAAATTTTCTATGTCAATTATTAAATCCCCTGTTGATTGGATTTAAATCACATGTTTGTTGATTTTATCACTTTCGCTTCATTTACCAACTTATTAGTTGAAACAAGCTGTAGGAAACAACACACAATAATCTTTTGTTATGATTCTCGATAGATTATTTTTTAGGTCGTCTCTGCTTTAAACTAACAAGACAGATGACTTTTATGTTAACCCCATTATACAAAGAATATCGCCATCTCAATAAGCACTGCATATGTGTGAAAACTGTTTGAATTTCCTTGCATAATCGTGGTTTGTCTTGAAATCCACTTTAGTTTCTGTAAACTTTTCAGAATGTGACTGCGGCCCTGATCATGATTGTGAACTTCATTGGAAAAGTGGAGAAAAAATCTGCAAGTGTAGACAAGGATATTTTCTCAGAGAAGGAAGCTGTCTGCGTGAGTTCACAATTCCATTTTACTTTCTCGTATACTTAAAGTACAGGTATAAAGTATTGTAACAATCAAGAAACTTGAAATTTTAATAAATTTCCATGTTTTGACCATTAATAGTTGGAAAAAATCATTTTTAGAATAATGTCTATCAGTCTGTCCTTGTGTATGTGAACACGATAACCTAAATACGCAACAAATGAAATATATGAAATTACTTTATACTTTTTTGCATCAAAATTGTAGGTCTATATTAAAATTTTGACCATAAAGAAGCAAAGTATAAATTGTCTGTTTGTTTATTCATGTTTATGAGAAAACTATAATTGATAAACACATCGACCTGGATGGATGAAATTTGATTTATGGTCCTTTTATCACAATTGTAGTTCTGTCTCAAAGTCTGGACTAAATATGTACATTAAAAGAACTAATTCTTTTTGACAGCATGTTGAAAAGACATCCATTTTTATGTGGAAGTATTTAAGAAAGTCGACGTGAGGAACTTCATTTTTTAAAAAAATGCTTCATTCTACCGAAGTTTTTTAATTAATGATGACTAAATAATAATGATGACTAAATCCAATTTTTGAACAAACTGTCTGTTCTATCGGTTTGTTACTCATAACAATTGTTGTTATGAGTAACAGATCGATAAAAAACATTAAAAATTTATATATCAGAAGAAAAATTTGATTTGGAATTTAAACTAATTGAAGTTCTTCTTATTATAAGTGAACCTGAAAAGAATATCTCAATTCTTGTTAGTATTTCTTGGAAAAAGTTTCAAGCAGTCCAAATTTTCAGATTAAAAAATTATTTCTGTATAAACTACGGTCAATGTGGATAATCGATTTTTGTGTAGAATATCCGGTTAAAGTGGTAAATTATTATCCACTTTAACCTGTTATTATCTACAATAACCGATTATCCACATTGACCGTAACATATACACAACGCAAAGATCATTACTCAAACTTCTCACAAATGCACAAGAATGCAAGACGTATTTCTTAATAAATTACTGCAAAATAATCAAGCAAAAAGGATTTAAATTGCTGATGTAATTCTATTTCTTTAGGCATACAGGGCAACACGAAAAAAAATGGACTATCTAATAAAAAAATAACATTCCCGATTCTTGGTTTTCTTAATATCTTTGAACTGATACAGACATTTCAGTTTTCAGTGCAACATGAAAATCTTTTTTAAGGAAGAATGGAAAATATGATAGAGTTAAGTTATCCAAACGCCTTGTTCTGTAGCAGCACGAGAACTATTTTGGGATGAACCTCGTAATTTTGAACATTGGTCAGCTAACGGGCCGATACCTGAGTTGACACCTCCCTCTTCGAACTCTCGCACCCCACCAGCAGAAGGATGTTTGACTCACGACTTCGGACATAATGAATGCTAGGTCTCCATACGCGGCTGATCTTCAGTAGAATCGGGTTTCGGACCTGGAACCGTTCGTTCTCGAAGCCGATACCTTACCACTAGGCTATCGCATCCGTACGAAAAATGCAATTGAAGCAACTCCCAGAAGTCCCCCGTAAATGTGTCCTATGGCTATGAATATCATTACTCAATAATAAGAGAATTTAGTTTTTAAGAAATGCCTATTTAAGTGAAATAAAAAGACGCTTAGTTGAGAAAGGTTATTTCAATGAACATTTCACGAAAGTTCAAAGAAAAATTCTATAATTCCACCACTTTAGAAATTTTAAAGACTTGTATTTCATTTTCTCATGATGAAATCATTTCATTCCTCTTACAGCATGCCAATGTGGTCATATAAAAGCCACTTGCAGCTTAGACAACGTTGGTAGAAAGGTATGCATTTGCCCAGAAGGATACGAAGATAATTTTGTCTTTTGTGAGAAGAAGAAAGGTAAGAGAGAGGTTTTTATATGTGCTTTATTTTTCTTTCATGCTTGTGTGAAATTCATGTATCTGTTGCCGCTAAAGCGTATAATTCGATTATTTCATAGAATAACTAGGCATTCAACTAGGTAATTCATGAAATACCTAGTTATTCTATGAAATAACGGATTTCACGCTTTAACTTTAACATATCTAAAGATGGAGTTTTGTATTCAATTTTTCACTCGTTTCATGATGTAATAGATTTTTGAAAATTTGCAAAATAGCATGTTCCTGGTGACAATGCAATATTTCAAGGTTTTCAGAACATAATCGTCAGCGAATAGATTAATTTTAATTAAATTTTGATTCCATAGGTTTGGTGCCCCTTAGTGGTGAAATTGTGACAAATTGATATTCCATAATATTTATAATAAGGAATTATGAAACATATGAAAGATATATTAAAGAAATATATTAAGGATATATTAAAGAAATATATTAAACAAATACATTAAAGATATATTAAAGACTTATCAATTATTCAGAACTTAATGATCTATAATCACCTAATTTTATTTAGTTTTGATTCAATTCGAGAGGCGCCATTTTTTAGTAAACTTGAAAAAAATTGATTATCAAAGTAATAAGGATTCATGAATAAATATTTAAGACTGGTTACAATTTTTGTGTTACTAAACATGTAAGACCATCTTCTTTCCGATAAAAATAAATAAACAGTCAAGTTCTTTATGAAGGGAAAGACGCACTTTGAGCAAAATAATAGTCATCAGTAAAATAGTTGGTTCGAGGAATCTCGTATGAAAAGAATACAGTCTTTTCTCCTTTGCTATGCTGCAGAAAAAGTGACGTTTCGTAATGTCTTTAGTCTAAAGCATATCGAGTCATGTTGGAAAATCAATGAAATATTTGTTTGTAAAAAAAGAAGAAAATTCTAAGAGTTATAACTTAGCTCTCTAAAACCAAGAATGTGACATTAGGATGAACTTCTAATTTAAATATATTTCAGTACTTATTAAAAATTCTGAAAATTTGCAGAGAATTCAGTCATTGGCGTCTTGAAGTGCACATTTGCAGTTCCTTGCATTAAATTTTGCACTCGTGTATAAAGTTATAAATTCCGATATAATTCATACGTTTCTTGAACTTATTTAGTGGCACTTTGATTTTAACGCTGAATGTTATCTACTCATGGTTTTTATGCAATTGTTAGTGTTTCTAGGTACTTTTGGTTTTATAACATTTGAAACATTTCATTAAAACTCATATTTGTATTTTGTAATTCACAGAGTTTGGCCTCAATTCTTCATATCATGTAAAAAGGATCTTTTAATTACTTATTTTCTTTTATTTTGTAGATAACTGCACCTGTCATCCCACGGCGAAGTGTATTGAGACAGGCGAGGAGTTTACCTGCGCTTGCGAAGATGGTTACATGGGCCAAGTTAACAAACATCCATTACCTGGGGAACCATGCATAGGTAAAATTTTCTATCCAGTGTGAAACAGATGAAACATTGCAGTCATTGCATAACCATTGTAATATTTTAATTTTTCAAGTGCAACCTGAAACTTTTAATGTCGATCGTGTCTTCTATTAATCTTTGAAAAAATCTTTTAAACTGTTTTATTTTGTAATCGTAGAACACGAGAAAGGAAGTGTAAAAAATTGTAAAATCATAAAAAATGAAAACATTTTTAAAATTGAAACGCAGAAGTTACTTTTACAGATACAGTGCCATATTTTCCTACTTTATTTCATTTATGTTGACATTTTATGCAAAATAGATTATTTTTTCCCTGGGTCAAACTCTTTCTTTCTATCAAATGAGGGTATTATGAGCTCATTTAGAATTTATGAATGCCGGAGCTGAGGAAGTTGCATATAGTTTATGGCATACTATGTATTACCAGGAAGAAAAAATTGATCATCCTAAAAAGTATCTAGGCAAAGTATGAAGTGTCTCTTTAATTGAAATATTTCACATTGGTATCATAAGCATTTGCGAAATTCGTGAGGTTTTCAAAATCAAGTATTTCCGTGGGCAACACAATTAACAGTAAACGTTAGATAAGAATTAACATTTTCCACGATCCATACAAAAATCTCAAGCATTTTATTTTGTGAATTTTATATAATCAAATGATTCTTTGCAATAAAAACCACGAATTATTATTTAGTATATATAGAGTGCATAGCTACATCTCGAAATTGTGAAATTACATTGGAGCGAAGAAGGCTGGAGTTGTGAATCAAATGTCTATCTGCGATAAAATTGCTATTCGCTGTCAAATGAGATTAAATATCGCACTATTAGTGATGATTCTGGAATGTTAGCAATTCTATTTCGAAAACTATGACAGAAATTAGGAAAGAAAATAGTCACTTGTAAAATTGTAAAGGATCACAGATTTAGAATGAAATGAATTTCTGTAAGAGCCGACAGCCTAATAAGATGTCCTGAACCTCAAATTTCACGGTGGACACTTCGAGCACACATGACATTATAGCTGACATCTATAAATTATATATATATATATAGTAAAGAAACCATCAAATATTAATTTAGCAATTTACACAAACATGCACATTTGAAATACACCTAATTATTAGAATTAAATAAAACTACCCTATCTATAATCTTACACTTAAAATACAAAAGAACACATGGCATTAAATTATTTACACAATAAATTAACACTTTCCTAATTTTAAAAAAACTTTACTCAAGATTTAATTCGGAAAATTATTTCTACTTAAGCTCAAACACACAATTAACTGTCACTTTAACTGGCTGAAATCCAGTTTCAACCGCTCTAACGCTCGGGAATTCCCCTCTTTTACAATACTACTTAATCTCTCTGCGATGGTGCAACTTCCTCTTTTTAAAATCATGTAACCTTCCTACCAGACGGCCGCTTCGGCTTGGCTGGTTTTTCCGTCGCCAATGAATGTGCTTTGCGTCTCTTAATTCTTTAAGTATGGTTTGATATTATTCTAAATCATCCCCAAATCAGCTTAAACCTATAAATTAAATAAAGGAACTGTTCATCGTTCTTCAACGACTGCTGTCTGCTTTGGAATTGCATTTTTACACTTCACAGAATATATATATATCGGGGCTCTTATCCAATTTAGGCCTCTTTTTAAGGCCCGGTGCACACCATCCGATTTCTGTCGTTGATCAGTAAAACATAACAATAGTAACCCACTGCTGCTCCACAGAGGGAATGGGGGTTACTATTGTTATATTTTAGTGCTCAACGACACAAATCGGCTGGTGTGCACCGGGCCTTAGTTAACTCGTTTTATGAAGTAATTATGATGGCAATTGGATACCGTCGACTAACCGATTCTGTACTTCTTTTTAAATTAAACGGTGTATGAAGAGAAACATTTTGTACTCATTCGGTGACTCTCTACACTTCTGTAATTGACTTTTTATCGCTACCGATCTTATTTTTTTTAACTAGAAAAATGAAAGTAGTAGCTAACAAGAATTAATGGAACTATTGTTCATGCCAACTAAATTAATGCACAAGCTATCTAAAATCAATGTCAAATCCTTGTACAAGTCTTGACTTCGAAGTCTAGGTTTCGACCAACCCCGGAAGAAGTCTTCTTTGTCCGATACGAACAAGAACATTTTTCTGTGCTTATTACTCAAGTTTGTTTAATTAAAAGTAATGCATATAAACTAACCTGTGCTTTAGTTTTCTTATACCATGATGCTTGCGAATCAATAAAAATATTTGAAAAATCTTAAATTTAAAAAAAAAAATTCTTATCAATATAAGAAATTTTTGGAAAAATATATTATTCTGCGTCTCATTGTATAATTTCCGTATGGGTTTTCTTGATGAATTGTTGTTATTTTCTTCTTAGCTAGATCTTTATCCGTAGTAAGCTGATAGTTTTTTTAATACTAGTTCTTAGTATGATATAAGTACTGTGTTAATGAACTCAGAACCCGAATAATTGAGTCATATGTGTAAGGAAACTATATTTGTCTGAAATTTAAGGATCTATCATTATGGCACAATAAAGCAACAGCCTAGTATATTCTTTTCCCACTGCATTCCTACCTTCTTGAGTATTATGAATACATATGCTTTCGTTTTCAGATATTGATGAATGCCTCAGTCCACAGATGTGCCCACGAAGTGGAAACCAGAAATGCGTCAACTTCCCCGGTTCCTTCATGTGCCAGTGCGAGACTGGCTACCGACCGGTCGGTGGGACTGGCCGATTTGGAAAAATAACATGCGAAAAATGTAAGTGGTCTTGCCTCTTATTAAATTCAGTTAGAATAATCATCGGTTGAACAAAGATACGAAAGCAAAGAATTCATGATGAGCTACTGATTCCTTTTCCCGATTTCTGTGTCCCTTCATTAAGCTGAATGTCGTAAAATGATTAAGTTTTTTTGAATTTGTCTATATAAAACCTCTTTAGCCATAGTGGAAAGCTTTTGCATGCAATGGCGTAGCTGCAACATTTGCCGTCCAAGGCGAACTTCCAACCAGTCACCCGTTCTTTATAAGTTACAGAGGGCACGTAAATCTCCAAACAAAATAATAAATTCCAGGTGAAAAACATTTTATTAGTAACATAATTCGTCGTTTTGACGCGCTTGACCTCTACAGATAAGGTTGCGAATCGCGCTTTCATCACCAGTCTTTCTTTCACATATCGGCAAGTTACCGACTAGGCGGAAAATACGAATTAATTGCTCTAGTAAGTTTTTTAATAAACACAAAGATTAAGGTAATGCCGCTGCTTTTCTCTATTATAAAATTGTTTTTCTGAATGTCTGGATTTGCCGCCCCTTTTAAACTGGCGCCCGGGTGGACCAACCCCTCCTCTCTCCTTTAGCTATGCCACTGTTCCCATGCTTACCAGACGATCAAAGATCTCGAAAAGGAAGATAGTTTGGAACAATTACTATAATTGAGAAATGTGTTGTAGTTTCGCATAGTTAATTAAGGTAGATAATAGAAAAAATAAATTATGTACAAAAGAAATTATTGCTAAGATATTACAGTTGCTGAGGGAAGACTTTTTTTCTGTGTATCAGAATAGTTCAGAAACGAAATATCTATATCTGTAATTACCGCTAAGGGATTTTGTATCCACAGGATATTTCGATTTTGTTGCAACACATATATATACTATTCGACTCGAAAAGAAATAATTTTCAAACATCTCTATATATTGTTCTAGCTGATGCCCGAGACTTCACCCTGCTCAGGATAAAAATACTTCCCGCCTAATAGTTTTAATGTAAAAAATCTTCTTTATAAATTATTATAATTAACTATTTTCTGCAAGGGATCTATAATCCATTAATCACGACAATTTATACATCTAGGATTGTAGATTTTGTTAGAATATCCAACTTTATTGTCTGGGCTAAGAGGATTTTGAGAACCAGAATTTGCAAAAAAAGAAAAATAAAATAGAATGAAAACTGAAATTATTCCAGTTAATCAGTATGTAGACATAAATTAAATGCAAAAGAACTAGAAAGTATTCGTAAAAGAATATAGAAGAAAGAAGAAATTCGTGCACCTACGAGTAATAAAAGTATTGTTAGAAATTGTGTTTGAATACATTTTCACACATTAATTAAAATTAAACAGAATGTTGCATGGAAATGAAATTGGTATCATTGAAGCGCTAATTTTTTGAATTTTAAGAAGATGTTTAAATGGAGATTTTGTGCTTTAATATATAACGAAGTTATTGCGGAAAAGCGTTGAAATTTAAAGCACATTTTAATTAATTAATATTCTAATTAAAATTTCGAAAAATCCTTTCTGAGTGAGCACCTACTACCCAAGAAGCAACCGCCCGCCAAATTTCAATGCAACATTCGCAGTGGTTTGGGAGATTCGGTGACTTTGTCTTTTATACATATATACTAGAAAATCATACGCCATGGTATGACGTGTACAAATTGCCTCTTCATTCGAGAGATTTCCCGTCAAATTTGACGTATTGAAATAGATATATATGCGAGAGAAATGTTTAACATTGATTGAAAACAAATAAAATAAACATATGTTTCATGACAGGAAATATTTTTTTATTTTCATATTTCTTTATTCGGAAAAACTTCTTGGTAAACAACATTCCGTGTGAAGTATTTTTCGTTGTTTAAGAATTTTCCTTGTACTTCAGATGTCTAACCACAACAAAGCACTTCTCTGCTTGTCTGACGTTGCCAAAAAATATTAACTAATTATAACATCACGATTGCAATAAATAATCAGATGCATCGTGGCGTCCAAACTATATCACGCGCATGATATACCACTAACGTAATTTACTACTTTCTATTAAAAAACGAAAATTAATCTGAAATATATGATTAATATAATTTAAAATTTCTCGGGAACTATTGATCATAGAGAGATAAATTTTATGTCAATTGATGGAAAATTTTATTTTATCGCTATTTTAGAGCTATTCAATTTGAAATTAGAACGACAATTACTCTTTTAAATTTAAAATTGCTGAAGTTTAGGTTCTCGAAAGTAACAGTGCTCTTTAACGCCTCGTAGTGGTATAGCGCGAGTTTTATTGTTGGTGACGTCATAGTGTTACCGAGAGACAGGTCTGGGCTATTATATTAGCAATATGTAGATGTGAATAAATGATATATTATATGTATTTATTATGTAACAGAAGGAAAGTTTATGAAAAAGGGAAATGAATGACAATGGTTGTCAGCATCGACATGTGACCATGAGAGTTTTTAAAAATTCTCGGCTATTATAATGTATGAAAATGAGCTCACAGAAATGCCATTTGAAAGGGAGCTCTTTATCTATTTGTTTCTATGGAAAAATTCGCTAGAAAACTACATGAAAATCCACTATATAAGCAAGCAGTTTTTTAGATGTCCTGTTCACTGTAAAAAATATCCGTTTTTTTCCCGGACTTTTTCCGTATATTTGACGGTTTAAAACTGCTTTGTTGACAAAACGGTTTTTCACTGTTTTCCTCTCCAGCCATAAACGGTTTAAAACCGTCAGTTCAAATTCTATTTTTCGTCATACGGTATGGCTTTCCGTATGATAACTTTCCCTTTTCTTAAATGTAATTTTATTGCATTCATTTCATGTTTTTAATAGGGTTCCATCTCCGCTATTGTTTACACATGTTGCAGTAACCTGTTGTCACTCATGAAAGCTAACCTTAAAACACGTGTTCTGGCAATAGTTGATTTTTACACCACTAAGTGGCGCCACTAGAGCTATAGTGACTTTAAAACTCAAATAGATTATTTTTACTTCATTTTATGAAGTCTCCGGTGGTCTAGTGGTTAGAGCTCGTGCCTGGAGGATAGAAGTTCGTCACCATCTTGCATCGAAATCGTCCAAGTAAGTTCAATTAAAATTATATTAATTGAAATGAATAATCAAGCTTGATTAATTAATATTCTAATTGATAATATACATCAGCACATTTCCAACTCAACTCGAACAGAAGGAGAAAACAACTCAACTCAGTCGATGACGTCAACTTACTGAGACTTATTTTTTAGGAGAAAACTGATTTCATACGGTAAAAAACCGGACTATCGGATTTACTTCTAATCTTTACGGAAAACTTGTTCCTCTATGGTAAAACCGTTGTCCATGATTTACTTGTAACTTTTACGGTTTTACAACCAACCCAGCTGCAGTTTAAAACCGTAAATTTTACGGATTTTTTTTACAGTTGTATAAGTGATGCGAACTTTGAAAAAGGTATCGCCTCTTTTTTCCGCCACACGCCACGGTGAGTGCGGGGCCCAGGGTGCTATAATGATCGTCATATTATTAACATACATTATTGTGTTAATCAACTATGAGCATACGCCCTTTAAACCTCCGAAGAATGGGGTAAAATTGTCAAATTTGATACATTATATCTCTAAAACAAAACATTTTAAAAACTACGCAAATACATTAAGGGGACATACACCCTTTAAATCTCCAAAGAATGGGGAAAAAACTGTCAAATTTGATACATTATGTCCCTAAAACAAAACATTTCAAAAACTAAGCAAATACCTTAAATTTTCCATAGCCTTTTAATTCAGGATCAACTAGATTGTTGCGGAACAAGATAGAATTTAGTTCTCATATGATTTATTTTCTTGGATGCGTAAATAGAATCCAGATTTTTCTTTCGCTTTTTTCATTTTATGATTTCAGGTGATAAAACTCAGTATAGACATTTTTTTCATCTTCTTTAGTTTTCATTTTTCCTTTCATTTTAAACTGGTCAAATAAAGGAGAATCTTATTTGAGACAGAGAGTGGAAGTGAGGAGGATAAAGAATAAGAGGCGTTCTCTTCATTCTTGAGAGTGGTTATAATTCGAAAGAGATTCCATGAATGAGGATTTCTTTTCTTAAAGAAGGATTGAGAAGGTGAAACTGCATTTATTATATTACAGTTCAACTCTTCATTGTTCTTAAAAAGAAGCTTTCGTTTTTAAGAACTGTTCACCATCTGAGTACAAAGTATATTAAATTTTCAAAACTTGCGAAGAATCTTTCCTCTATTCCGAACATTGTCCTTATTTTGATCAATCTAAATTGCTGGTTGCTACTTTTACACTAAATTTATAAGCTTTGCAAGCGAATTTATATATTATTTTTCTTAATTAGGATTATTTTTTATATAAAATAAGCAGTTTTCATTTTTTAAAAAAGAAATGCAGGTTAATTTTGAGGAAGCGATTAATCACATGATACGTGTTGCTTCAAAACGGGACATTAATATAACTAAACTAAACTATTCATATGATTCCCGAATATATAAAAAAAATTGCACACTTTTAACGTCATAAGCAATAATTTATGTAGTAGTATGTATTTTATGTAGGGTTAACTCTGTTTCTTTGCTGACTTTTTTCTCTTTGTTCCAACTGCTTATGTTATTATATCTTCATAACTTTGGTTCTTATGATTACTGCATTTATGTTTTTATTTAATTATGAATTTAGTCTTTTTATGTTTTTGTTTGAATTATTTCTAATCATCTTTTTTCGTGTCTATATTTATTTTCATTTTATTGCTCTTTACTTTAAAATTCTTTTGAATATTTACCTTTATTTATTCATGCAAATTTCTTTCTTTAGATAGTTATATGTAATATTATTTTCTTTGGTTCCTAAATTATTTTTAATAAGAGATTTGTAATTTGTATTTTATTTTACTTATTAATTTCTCTCACGTTAGCTACTTTGTTAAATTTTTATGTTACTTTAGAAGAATTTTAACCTACATTATTATTATATTGGTTATTTAGCTGCTACTTGATTTTTATACTTGTTGTACCTTGGACTGTTTGTCCTTTTTGTAACCAGTGGGTCGTTGGGTGCCCTTATATTGGGTGGGTTACTTCTCACCGGCCTCTTGTCATCTTCGGCTAGGGCGGCGTCTGCATGCTTGCATGCTAGACATGTGTTTATATAGGGCTACTATAAAAGATTCGTTCATTTTCAAAACGCCATATATTCAAAAGTATTACAAGTACAAATATAAGTGATATACGAAAATAATCGCTAACTCATCAAATCCTCTGAATACTCTAAAAATGTTGTATGTGCGCCTCCTGGGTCACACGGCACACGTCAAGACGGTAGTCGAATTCGTTCCAAACATTTTCCAGAGTCCTGTCAATGGTCATTAATGCAGCATGGATCCGTTCCCTGAAATCTTCTAATGTTTTTGCTAGTGGAGATACAAAAATAAGGTCCTAAATGTCCCATAGGAAGATGTGACAAGGCATTAATCAGGTGACCTGGGGAGCCAAAGAAACAAAGCGATGTCTTCCTCACCAGCACTCCCAATCCACTATGCGGAAGCTCATCGTTCAGGTTTTGACGAACGTGAATGTTCCAATGAGGGGGCTGCCCCGTCCTTTTAGAAGACAAAATCCCTGGCATCATCACCCAGTTGCGGAAACAACAACAACGGATCCATGCTGCAATGATGACCATTGACAGGATGACGCTACAAAATGTGTGGAACGAATTCCACTACCGCCTGGACGTGTGACCCAGGAGGCTCACATAGAGCATTTGTAAAGTGTGCAGAAAACTTGATGACTTTGCGATTATTTTCATATATCACTCATACTTGTACGTGTAATACTTTTGTAAATATAGCGTTTTGAAAATGAATGAATCTTTTATAGTAGCCCTGAATTATTTTAAGTGCTTGTTTTTTCAAATTTATATTAAAATCTCTTCTTTTTTAGATAAAGTGTCCTGGGTTCCTACAGGCATAACGATTGGGGTGATTATCGCATTTATAGCTGTGTCAGTGGGATTTATTATATTCTTGAAGCAAAGGTAAGCTTTCTGAAAAATAAACAAAAATAAATATTAATCGAAACTGGCGATCTCGCAAGATATATGAAATTCCGTTTGCTCTATAATTTTTTTTTTTAATTCGAATTTCTTTTAACTAAAAATGTATAATTTTCATTAATGCTGGTGACAATAATGTCTTTATGATGACTATCATACATCTGAGATTAACAAGTTAATTCTTAGCCAAGGCAATTTCTTCTTAATTTCTTACATTGCCTAATTTTAAATCAAGCTTTTCATGTGCCACATTGCAGTCTCGTCATAACATATGTCAATAATTGTAATAAATAACAAATACATGGATAATTCATGACATGCATAGAAGTTTTTTCAACTCATATCAATTAATGTTATTAATTAATGATGTGAGGGCGTTTCTTGATCGAAATCTACTGGACACATTTTTGACGAAAAAGTTCGTATTGAAATCCCTCTAAATACATTGAATTTCACCTGGATGGATTAATTGTTATAGCACAGCTGAATGTTAATATTTATATCTCAACACCAACTGTAATAGACATGCTAAGATCAGCAGTTGAAAGAGAATGCTGAAAAATACCAATTTATATGCAAGGCGACGTATAAGTTCTGTCGGTTAACTTAATGTGAAAAAAAGATGGAGATTAAAGTAGAACAATTCCAAGACTTTGAATAACTAATAAAGTTCTGCATTTGTATTGATGAGAATTGAAATTTCGATGTACAGTATTTATTACGCAACTGTTATTCAAAGTGTGTATGCACTTTTGGGAAAATCTATATTCTTATGCAAACAAATTTTGAAACACTGATGAAAAAATTTTGAAATTCTTTACAGAAAATTGTATATCTTCCTTACCGTAACTTCTCATTTGCGTTAGTATAGGATAAATTTTTCTTTAGAAGGTTAAAGTTTTCAACAAATCGTTGAAAAAAAGGCTTCGTATGAAAAGCATTCGATAATATTTATAAAGCTCGTTAAACAGATTTTTGTATTTGAATTTTATAGTAAATGTAATCATTTGTAAAAATGATATAAATTAAAGAAATTTGTACCCATCAATGGTGGGGGCTTTAATTTAACAAATTGTTGTAAGGATGTCATTTTCTTTTACTCGTTTGAAAATAAAAAAAATGAAGGGTATCATACCTGGGAAACACACTGAAAAAGACAGAACACCCATAATATTTTTGATATTTGTCTCAAAGTACGATTATTGCAAGATTGTTCTGGTGTTATTCTCTGTTGAAACAGCTATGATTAGACCAAATTAATTTGTTTATTGTTTTAAGATTTGGGAAATCTACCTCTGTTGTACTGTATCAAATGACAACAGAATGAAGAGTACTTTTTTAAAGTTGTATTAATAAGTTAATTTTCTTTTATATGCAAATTAATAGACTTAAAAGCTGACTATGTATGATACAGCTTTTATAAGCAACAAACTATTCTCTATTTCTAACTTCTTCTATAAAAGAAGTACTTCTAAGATATAATCTATTTCTTGAAGGAAATAATAACATTGTTCAAACTTTATAATGATTTATTAATATAAATGCACTGCAGAAAATCTCACTAGTGAGAATTTTTTTAAGCAAGAAGTTTTCTTGATTACAGACTTTGTCTTTCGGGCGAAAACGCATCTTCAAGCTTTGAAATTTCATATTAAAACAATTATTCAGCTTTGTATCTTCTTACAGAATGTATGATCAATCGATTTCATAAAATCCATTTTAAATAACAATAAGTTTAATATATTTTGTTTTTGGCAGGGAATCATCGAGGATTCAATCAGGATTCGAGATGCGAGGATCCAGATGATCGGAAAAAAATAAAGTCTGAACACATCTTTTTGGTCTTGGAAAAACTTTCAGTATTCTGTTCAGAAATGTTGTAATGAGAGGATCACCTGTCTCCTCTTGTTTTCAACTGTTATGTTACAATTAATTCACATTTGTGATATTTTTCTCTGAGTCAATTTTGTTCCATCAATCAATGAAAGACTAATAGTCAAAAGTGGCTGCGAATAACGCATTTCAAACAGTATTAATTTTTTAAAAAACTAGCTTGTTATTAAATATTAAATAAAAAATAAATTTAAATAAATAATCATTTATATGTATATTATTTTAGTATAATATTGGTTATATTTTAATAAAATCTTAATAAAAATTTACCATATTGGTTATATTCTTTTTAAGAATTTATTTTCTTTTCTGCAGGAAAGGACAAAATGATATCTTGAAATTACTTACGAATTTCCTTTTAATAATTATTGTATTGAAGCCTGGGATTAACATTATAAAATCCCCAAAAATATTTCTGTTTTACAGTTGACTTAATTTATTGATATTTACTTTTGTCTATTAGTCATCAAATTGTAAAAAAAGTGCTTTCCGTAATTTGCATGCAATTTCACAACCAGTGGAGTAGAGTGGATTTCAAAAGAATCTTCTTTACTTACGGCCTTATTCACCATCCATGGTTAAACCATGATCAGCGGTTAAATGATGGTTCTGCTATAATAATGCGAAAGGTGACCGAAATGCATTGCCAAATGTATACTTTATTGGGTTGCTATATTGGCATGGTATCTCAATTTCTCTGTTGTTGGCGATTTTTAAAATTACCCTCAGCCTTCGAGCCAAACGAGTTTTTCGCCAACTCGCCAGTTAGGGGATACATCCAGCCGATCATTTCGGTCAGCATTCGCTTGTTCGTGTAAATTCCCTTTTAACCGCTGATCAGAATTTAACCATGGATGGTGAATAAGGCCGTAAAACTTGAAGAATACGAATCTCAATTAATAATGCCAGTTTCAGTAGACTTAAAATGCTGATAAGTTACATCTTGAAATACTATGTATCAAGGGAAAAAACGTTTTCCGTTCCCAAACGTAAATTTGCTGTTCAACATTTCATTGCTTTTTTAATAATCTTTAAAACATTAGTTACATTTAGTTTAATCATATTAGAGCACACTGGCTATTTAGGGAATGACTTCATCATGTTCAATTGTGGCTCGATGGCAAACTTGGTATCAGATATAACAACTCTGTCTTCAAATGCACTTCTCAAAGCGACCTCCGAAAATTTCATGTATTCCCCTTTTTTTCTGTTTTTGATAGAAAACTTTCACTTAAGGAAGAAAATTAATAAAACTATTTCAAGTGTAAATTTATGCACTGGAAAAAAATGTTTTACAAAGAAAAATCGTGATTAAAAAAATTCTCGCTGAAGTGCGTATTCGAGGCTTGGACTCGCGATAATCTTTCTAAGTTAGCCACCTGTTATAAGCACTATAGTATAAATTGGACGAATCACTTGGATTTCCAAATATAATCTTTTGACATTGGCGCATATCGCAAGTTTTGTGATTTTGTATACAGAATTTTAAGGAAAGTAATGAGAAAAGCGGCAAAAGGTAGCAAAAGAAAGCAAAATAATGAGAATAACGACAATAAAATGTTTTAAACTGTAATGTATCTAAAAAAATGGAAAACTATTTTCTCCTCTTAGCCATAAGCCGAGTTCATAGCCGAGACTAGAACTAATTCTAAATAGTCTACCACGGTTGCCGCTTTCAGGGTTTATTCAGTTATATTAACGTCCCTTTTTGAAGCAACACTTGGGATATTTTGGGACGAACCTCGTAATTTTGAGCCACGGTCAGATGACGACGGCGCCCCTCTCAAAACTTCCACGTCATGCCAGCGGGAGGGCGTTTGGCCACTGCGTATGATTTAGCGTGCAGCAGGTCCCATACACGGCGGATCTTCATTGGAATCGGGGTTCGAGCTTGGAGCCCTCCGGCCCATAGGCCGAGACCCTACCACTATAGGCCACCGCGGCCCTGCCGCTTTCAGGACTACTGGGCTTGCGCATTGCTCGAACAGTGGAAGCGAGACGGGTGGGAGATGCGTATGGTCGTCCCCCTACCTTTTCATGGAAAAATTTACTTTTTATTTCATTTTAGATGCCTGAAACTAGGAATTACCAAAAAGTGATAGTGGTTGGGAAAACTAGATACTTTTTAAACTAAATTCTTAAATTTTCTTGTCTACCCCTATATTACCGGGTCTTTTAGATGTCTATAGATCTTTTGTCCTCTCACTTTTTCCATCCAATCGCCGTCGCTGTGTTCGAATAGTCCGACTTCTTTAACAATAGACTTACGAAGATTTTTTACGTACGAGTTTTCTGGTTTGTTAAATTTGAATTCACAGACCACTTTCCGGTGATACTCCGATTTAAGCAATTGCCAAATCCATTTGGATACTGTATCAAGCGCCAAGATCGAATCAGTTCTTTCTTTAGTACACAAAGTGTTGAATTCTGTGTTTTTTAATTTATCTAATCTTTTTTATTTAAATCGGTTGAAAAAAGCTCTTAAAACGGTTGAAATATAAATGGAACGATTGTAATTAACTAAATCGTTTGGTTAAATTTTTAACAGCCAGTGATTATCTAAATCGTATGATTAAAAATGTAAATGCCAAAGAAGCCTTAGAAGTCACCAAAAACGCGATAACAAACAATTATGGCAGCCTTTTCCCAAAATTAGGCTCTTATTTTAAGTAAACATTTAGAGCTAGTTTAAACCTTAATTAACATCTTGAAACAGAGTTTTGAAATTTTGAAGATTCCCATTCACTTAACATTACCACCGAAAGTCGGTGGTTATGGCGGAAGTCCTACATTAATGAAATTGAACAAAACAGAAAACTCGTCCATACAGTATCCATTTCTACAGAAACGCATCTATTTTATACATGTCGACACACATTTTGTAAATAAAACAGTTTTTAACAAAAATATTGTTATTCATATTTATTTCTATCAAAAATGTCTATATTAAAAGCGTTTTGGTATTTTATTATCGTTTATCGCTTTTCGGTATTAGGTATTGCTGATGCATTCCTGCTGTTTGTATACTGTTTCCACTTTTATAATCGCATTCAAATTGAAGAATCCAGTGCGTCAGAGATGTTATGTAAATGAATGAAGTTTAATCTTGTTTAAATACGTATAATAAGAACAATAACCCCTTAATAACTATTGCAGATTTAAAATTTTCCTACTGCATAACGGCCGTATCAAATTGACGCATAACCGTAGAGTTAGGTATACCAGACAGAAAATTTCGAGATTAGAAGATATAGGCGATAATGAATTTGAAAAAATGTCCGTCTCATCAAATGCATAAAAGTCAGTATAAGTGGTGAAAGTAAAATGTAAACGATATCTGTATCCTTTTTCTTGAAAAATCTTGAAATGAATGAAAACGAAGCGCCCCGGAAACCTAGTGTTAATTTACTCATCCCAGTCCGAAACCAAATGTATGTTGAAATCTAACTTAGTTTCAATAGACACAATTTGGGAGCATGCGGATGTCGTTCTTATGAGAAGTGTCGATGTACCTATTATTTTATGAGAAGTGTAATGTTACCTATTCTTATACAAAAGACAATTTATTGATCCAAGGAAAAACGATTAAGGTCTCCAATTTCGTAAGAGACGAAAAACAGTTTCCAGTAGTCTGGAAACGTAGCCTACAATGTTAGTACCAATATTTTTAGTTCAATAAACTATTGAGGCAATGCAACAAATCATGATGTGTCAAAAATGTATTTAAAAATAGCTGTTAAATATTTATATACTTTGTCCAGATAAAATTATTACAATATTTTGAAGTCATAAAAGTAAAAAAATTACCACAAAAATTTGTTTGGCTTAATCCTCTGGTTCTACTAATTCATCAATAAAAATGTCCTCTTCCGCTCTCACCAACTTCAGAATACAACAGATTATCGTAGAATAATTTGGCTTCAGGTTTAACCTGAAATTTTTTTAAATGTTCGAGATCCTTATACATCGTCCATGAAAATTATAAGGGTCTGTCCTATAGAGTCTTCATTGACTGCCCTTTTTCCTGGTTTTCTCCCGTTTTGGAGACTTGCCACAGCACCTTAGAATCAGTGTAGCCTCTAAAAAGTGGAGTGTAGCGCAGAACCTCATCGTTTTTCACCAATTGTTCAATACTTGATGGAATTTATCGCCCTTCTCGTTTTCAAGTAAATATCATAAAGCTACATTACATCTATCCAGCTAACAGATGGCTCTGAAACCTCAGCATCAGAAAAGAATGGACCCTTATTGTTTTTCCTCTGGACTCTTCAATTCAGAATATCATTAGTACTGGCGTTGTAATACTGAAACGATTACCTTTTCTGAAAACTTATTAATAATTAAAATAATTTTTTCTGGTATATGTAAAAAAGGCCCAAATTCATGAAAAATAGCCTACTACCTTGTGTCGTTTTTATAGCCACTAGATCACACATTGGTCGAATAGCTGGAGTCCTTTAATTTACTCTAATGGCATTCGTACAGTCTGCCAATTTAACAGCAAAAGAAAAACAAACAGCTCATTTAATCTTATTTAAATGCAGAAAAATTAGAATATGACGTTGTGTAAATGTAAAAATTTCGTCTTAATAGAAGTTAAAAATAACTTTTTCAAAAATGTCTAGTGCAGAACTGCTTTTTTTTGTCTTGATGAGCCACCTCTACATATGCCTTTTCATTTTCATTCATTAGTCTTGAAATGAATAAAAAGTGGTATGATCTTATCATTTTTGGAAAATGGTAGGCTCTTTAATACGATCTTTCTTTTGCTGAAACTTTAAATAAAGATCATGGGATGTTTCAAATATGTTGCCATTCAGTCAAAATATGTGTCTCGAATAACGAATGCATAATCAGAAGTTCTATTCATCATTTTAAGGGCGAATATTCTGATTTTCTTGGAATTCTAATTCATTCTGTTAAGTTATTCATTTTCGATGCATAGATAAATGGTGAATATATACGAAGGAAATTTTTTACATTTTCAAAAAAAAACATAGTATTTTTGCAAGAGGATAAGTAATTTCCAGTCTTTGAACCAAGCTTTGATGTTAATTTTAC
>BGPR01004601.1:96475-108712 GCA_013235015.1 Araneus ventricosus | reverse complement strand
ATAAAATTCAACAACTCACCCGTATATAAAGTGGACTTTCGACATTTGTGTACATTTGGTTACCAGGAAGACGTCATACAGCGTGAATTGTATTCTCATAAAGCAATCGTGAAAAGGTTACGGGAGTCACGTTACTGCATAGTTATTTATAAGTTGACTATTTAACGAACTAAATGTTTAATCGAATTGAAGTTGACATCGGTCCACTATGTCCAAATTCGGCAACTCACCCGTATATAATGTGGACCTTGATGATTGTAAGGCTTGGATTGCCAGGAAGACAACATACAGCTTAAAAATTTATTCATAAACCGATCTTTACAGGTTATGGAAGTGAATTTTGTCAGCATAAATCAAATTTATAAGTTGAACATTTTAAACGAACTAAATGTTTAATCGAATTGAAGTTCGATACCGGGTCCAATTATGTCCAAATTGGCAACCTACCTGTATATAATGTGGACCTTGATATTTGCACATTTGATTGCCAGGAAGACGTCAAGTACACAGTTTAAAATTTTATTCTATAAACCGATCTTTGCAGGTTATGGAAGTCACTTACCGTATAAGTTCAAATTTCATAAGTTGACTATTTAACGAACTAAATGTTTAATCGAATTGAAGTTCGATACCGGTCCAATTATGTCGAAATTCGGCAACCAACCCGTATATAATGTGGACTTGCGACATTTGTGATTTGGTTACTAGAGAGCGTCACACAGTTAAAATTTATTCATAAAACAGATCGTGAAATTTTAGGGAGCCACTTTACTGCATAAAACACATTTATAAGTTGCACTATTTAAGGACTAAATGTTTTAATCAATTGAAAGTTCATTCAATTATGTCCCAAATTCGGCAACTCACCCGAGATAATGTGGACCTTGAATTTCCATGGTGTTCTAGGAAGACGTCACAGCTTAAAATTTATTCATAAACAGATCGTTTACAGGATTATGCGAAGTACTTTTACTGCTAAATCAATTTATAAGTTGACTATTAACCGAGACTAAATGTTTAATCGATGTGAAGTTCGATACCGGTTCCAGTGTTCCAAATTCGGCCAACTCACTATATAATAATGTGGACCTTGGACATTTGTACATTTGAGTTACAGGAAGACGTCATACAGTTTAAAATTTATTCATAAACGCGATCTTGCAGGTTAGTGGAAGTCACTTTACATGCATAAACCAAATTTATAGTTGACTATTTAACGAATAAATGTTTAATCGAATTGAAGTTCGATACCGGTCCACATGTTTAATTCGGCAACTAACCCGTATATAATGTGGACTTGCGACATTTTAGATTTGGTTACTAGGAAGACTCACACAGCTTAAATTTATTCATAAACAGATCGTAAATTCTTTGGAGTCACTTTACTGCATAAACCATTTATATAGTTGACTATTTAACGAACTAAATGTTTAATCGAATTGAAGTCGATACCGGTCCAATTATGTCCAAATTCGGCAATCACCTGAATAATGTGGACTTGCGACAGTTGTGTAGATTTGGTTACTAGAAGACGTCAACAAGAATTTATTCATAAAAGCAATCGTGAAAGGTTTGAGTCACTTACCTACAAACCACATCTTATAAGTTGATTATTAACGAACTAAATGTTTAAACAATTGAAGTTCGATAATAACCATTCCAAATTGACATCACCCGTATATAAGGGAATTTCGACATTTGAGATGGTTACAGGAAGACGTCATACAGCAATTTATTCATAAAGCAATGTGAAAGGTTACGGAGTCACTTTACTTAACAACCACATTTATAAGTTGACTATTTAACGAATCAAATGTTAATCGAATTGAAGTTCGATACCGTCCACTATGTCCAGACGCGCAACTCCCGTTATATAATGTGGACTTGCATTTTAGATTGGTTTCTGAAGATCGTCAACAGCTAATTTATTCATAAAGCAATTGAGAAGGTTATGGAAGTCTTTACTGCAAAACCACATTTATAGTTGACTATTTAACGACTAAATGTTTAATCAGTTGAAGTTCGATACGGTCCGACTATGTCCAAATTCGGCAACTCACCGTATATAATGTGACTTTGAATTTGCAGATTATAGTTAGAAGACGTCATAAGTTTAAAATTTATTCATAAACCGGATCGTGTAGGAGAATTCACTTTACTGCATAAACACAATTCTATAAGTTGACTATTTAACGGACTGAATGTTAATTGAACAAGTTGAAGTTTTCTGATCGGCCCTTTATGTCCAAATTCGGACAACTCACCCGTATAAATGTGGACTTTTGGACATTTGTACATTTGGTTACAGGAAAGACGTCATAGCAGCTAAATTGTATTCACATAAACTGCAATCGTGAAAAAGGTTACGGAGTCACGTTTACATAAATCACATTTATAAGTTGACCATTTAACGAACTGTGTTTAATCGAATTAATTCGATACCGGTCCTATGTCCAAATTCAGAACTCACCCGTATATAATGTGGACCTTTGATATTGCACATTTGGTTGCCAGGAAGACGTCATACAGTTAAAATTTATTCAGTAAACCTGATCTTGCAGGTTATGGAAGTCACTTTACCTCATAAACCACAATTATAAGTTGACTATTTAACGATCCAAATGTTTAATCGAATTGAAGTTCGATATCGGTCCAATTATGTCCAAATTCGGCAACTCGCCCGTATATAATGTGGACTTGATATTTGAGATTTGATTGCAGGAAGACGTCAACAGTTAAAAATTTATTCATAAACGGATCGTTTCATTAGTGGAGTCACTTTTACTGTACATAAACCAAATTTATAAGTTGACTATTTAACGAACTAAATGTTTAATCGAATTGAAGTCGATCCGGTCCAATCTATGCAAATTCGGCAACACCCGTATAATGTGGACTTGACATTTGTAGATTGGTTACTAGGAAGACGTCACACAGCTTAAACTTTATTCATAAACAGATCGTAAATTTTAGGGAGTCACTTTTACCATAAACTACATTTATAGTTGACTATTTAACGAACTAAATGTTTAATCGAAGAAGTTCGATACGGTCCATATCTATGTCCAAATTCGGAAATCACCCGTATATAATGTGGACTTGCGACATTTTAGATTTGGTTACTTGGAAGACGTCATCTAGAAATTTATTCATAAAGCAATCGTGAAAGGTTATGGAGTCACTTACTGCATAAACCACATTTATAAGTTGACTATTTAACAACTAAAATGTTTAATCAATTGAAGTTCGAAAAGTCCATATTCAAATACGGCAACTGCACTCTATATAATGTGGACCTTGATCTTGCAATATTTGACAGCAGGAGAGACGTCTCACAGCTTAAAATTTATTCATAAACCGATCTTTACAGGTTATGAAGTCACTTACACGTACAAAGTCAAATTCTTTAGTTGACTATTAACGACTAAATGTTTAATCGAATTGAAGTTCGATATCGGTCCGGATCTTATGTCCAAATTCGCAACTCACCGTATATAATGTGGACTTTCGACATTTGTACATTTGGTTACCAGGAAGACGTCAGTACAGCGTAAATTGTATTCATACTAAACCGTGAAAGGTTACGGAGTCACTTGACCGACTAAATCACATATTATAAAGCTGACTATTTAACGACTACGTTTAATCGAATTGAAGTTCGATACGGTCCATTGCCCAAATTCGGCAACTCACCCGTATATAATCGTGGACTTGCGACATTGTACCACGGTCAATGGAGATCAACAGCTTAAATTGTATTCATAAAGCAATTGAAATTTGTTGACGGGAGTCACTTACTGCATAAATCACATTTTATAAGTTGATCATTTAAGGACTAAAGTGTTAAATCGAATCTGAAGTTCATACCGGTCCAATTATGTCCGCCAAATTCGGCAACTCACACCGATATAAGTGAATGGATATGACATTTGTAGATTTGAGCTTCTGTGGAATGACGTCACACTTAAACAATTGTATTCATAAGCAATCGTGAAAGTTATGGAGTCACTTACTGCATTAAACCACATTTATAAGTTGACTATTTAAGGAACTAACATGTTTAATCGAATTGAAGTTCGTCATATGTTATGTCCAAATTTGACAACTCACCCTGGTATATAAGTGGACTCGACATTTGTAGATTGGTTACTCAGGAAGACGTCACACAGCTGTAAATTGTATTCATAAAGCAATCGCAGTTTAACCAGGGAGCACTTTATGCATATCACATTTATAGTTGACATTAACGGAACTAAATGTTTACCATGAAGGAAGTTCGTAGTCCATAGTCAAATCTGGCAACTCACCCGTATATAAAGGGACTTTAGAATTTGTCACATTTGGCTATGGTAGGAAGACGTCCATACAGTTAAATTTATTCAGTAACACCGATCTTTGACAGGTTACAAGTTACTTTACTGCATAAAACCACAATTTATAAGTGACTGATTCAATCGACTAAATTTTAATCGACTTGAAGTTCTATACTGTCCAACTATGTCCAACCGGCAACTACCCGTATAAATGTGGACCTTGATATTTGTCAAATTGATTCAGGAAGACGTCAACAACGTTAAAATTCATATCATAAAACAGACTGCAAGTTAATGAAGTCACTTTACTGCTAAATCCAATTTATAATGACTTTTAACGAACAAATGTTTAATCGAATTCTGAGTCTGGATGCCGTCCATTTGTCAAATTCGGCAACCTACCCGTATATAGTGAACTTTCGACGCTAGTTGACTTTGGACTTCCGGAAGACCGTCACACACGTTTAAAATTATCAAACAGTCGAAACTTTACAGGTAGAAGTCACTTTACGCATAAACTCACATTTGTGTTGACTATTTAACGAACTAAATGTTTAATCGAATTGAGTTCGATACCGGTCCAATTTATGTCCAAATTCAGCAACCTCACCCGTATATAAAGTGTAGATTATGAGATTTGTACATTTGGTTACCAGGAAGACGTCATACAGAAGTATTCTATACAAGCAACGTGAAAGGTTACGGGAGTCACGTTACTGCATAAATCACATTTATAAGTTGACTATTTAACGAATCCAATGTTTAACTGAATTGAAGTTCGATACCGGTCCACTATGTCCAAATTCGGCAATCACCCATATAATGTGGACTTGCGACATTTGTAGATTTGGTTAATAGAAGACGTCACACAGCTTAAACTTTATTCATAAACAGATCGTAAATTTTTTTACGGGAGTCACTTTTACTGCATAAAACTACATTTATGGTGCCGACTATTTAACGAACTAAATGTTTAATCGAATTGAAGTTCGATGTGTATCGGTCTCAATTATGTCCAAATTCGGCAACTCACCCGTATATAATGTGGACTTGAGACATTTGTAGATTTGGTTACTTGGAAGACGTCATACAGAGGAATTGTATTCATAAAGCAATCGTGAAAGGTTATGGGAGTCACTTTACTGCATAAACCACATTTATAAGTTGACTATTTAACGAACTAAATGTTTAATCGAATTGAAGTTCGATACCGGTCCACTATGTCCAAATACGCAACTCACTGCATATACGAATTTGATATTTGCACATTTGATTGCTAGGAAGACGTCATACAGTTTAAAAAAAATTTATTCATAAACCGATCTTTACAGGTTATGGAAGTCACTCTTACTGCATAAATCAAATTTATAAGTTGACTATTTAACGAACTAAATGTTTAATCGAATTGAAGTTCGGATACTGGTCTATTTAGAGTGTCTAAATTCGACAACTCACCCGGTATATAAAGTGGACTTTCGACATTTGGTGTACATTTGGTTACCAGGAAGACGTCATACAGCGTGAATTGTATTCATAAAGCACCGTGAAAGGTTACGGGAGTCACGTTACTGCATAAACTACATTTATAAGCTGACTATTTAACGAACTAAATGTTTAATCGAATTGAAGTTCGATACTGGTCTACTATGTCCAAATTCGGCAACCACCGTTATGAATGTGTGACGTGACATTTAGATTTGGTTACTGGAAAGAAGTCATACCAAGCAATTGTATTATAGCAATCGTGAAAGGTAGGAGTCACTAGTTACTGCATAAATCACATTTATAATGTTCACCATATTTAACCGACTAAATGTTATCGATTATCGTACCGAACTCTGATGTCCAAATTCGGTAACTCACCCGTATAATGTGATGGAATTGTGTAGACCTTTGATACTTTGTACATGATTGCATAGCTAGAAAGACAAATGTAATTCTATATGAAAACGACGTGAAAGGTTATGGAGTCAGTCTTTACGCATAATCCACATTTATAATTTCGACCATTTAACATTAAATGTACTGAATTGCATATCGATACCTTCAATATGTTCAAATTCGGCAACTTCACCTGTATATAATGTGGACTTGCGACATTTGTAATTTGGTTTCACAGGAAGATACACAGTTACAGAATTCGTATTCTATAAACAGCAATCGTGAAATGTTACGGGAGTCACGTTTGCATAAACCATATGCTATTTGAAGAACTAATGTTAATGGAATTTGAATTGATAAGGTCAAATTCTTCCAAATGAGAATGTTTTGTGGAGCGACATTTGTAGATTTGGTTTCTAGGAAGACGTCAACAGCTGTAAAAATTGTATTCATAAAAGAATCGTGAAGGTTACGGGAGTCTCGTTACGTGATTAAATACATTTATAAGTTGACTCCAATTCGACTAAATGTTTAATCGAATTGAAGTTCGAGTCGTCAATATGTCCAAATTCGGCAACTCTAATTCCATATATAATGTGGACTCCCATTTGTAGATTTGGTTATCTGGAAGACGTCATAGCTAGCGCAATTTGTTCATAAACAGAACGTGAAATGTTTAGGAGTCACTCTTTACCGCATAAACCACATTTATAAGTTGACTATTTAACGTACTAAATGTTTAATCGAATTGAAGTTCGATCACCGGTCTAATTATGTCCAAATTCGGCAACTCACCCGTCATATAATGTGGACGGCGACATTTGTAGATTTGGTTACCAGGAAGACAAGTCATACAGCGTGAATTGTATTCATAAAGCAATCGTGAAAGGTTACGGAGCCACGTTACGCATAAATCACATTTATAAGTTGACTATTTAACGAACTAAATGTTTAATCGAATTGAAGTTCGATATCGTACCAATCTATGTCCAAATTCGGCAACTCACCCGTATATAATGTGGACTTGCGACATTTGTAGATTTGGTTACTAGGAAGACGTCACACAGCTTAAAATTTATTCATAAACAGATCGTGAAATTTTACGGGAGTCACTTTACTGCATAAACCACATTTATAAGTTGACTATTTAACGGACTAAATGTTTAATCGAATTGAAGTTCGATATCGTACTAATCTATGTCCAAATTCGGCAACTCACCCGTATATAATGTGGACCTTTGATATTTGCAAATTCGATTGCCAGGAACGTCACACAACTTAAAATTCAATCATAAACCAAACGCAAAAGGTTACATAAGTCACTTTACTGCATAAACCACATTTATAGGTTGACTATTTAACGGACTAAATGTTTAATCGAATTGAAGTTCGATATCGGTCCGATCTGTGTCCAAATTCGGCAACTCACCCGTATATAATGTGAACTTTCGACATTTGTACATTTGGTTACTTGGAAGACGTCACACACCTTAAAATTTATTCATAAACATATCGTGAAATTTTACGGGAGTCACTTTACTGCATAAACCACATTTATAAGTTGACTATTTAACGAACTAAATGTTTAATCGAATTGAAGTTCGATACCGGTCCAATTATATTCAAATTCGGCAACTCACCCGTATATAATGTGGACTTGCGACATTTGTAGATTTGGTTACTAGGAAGACGTCATACAGCGTAAATTGTATTCATACAGCAATCGTGAAAGGTTACGGAAATCTCTTTACTCAACGTGCCGGTAAACAATGTGTTTTTGTGGCTTTCAAGCAAACCATTCAGTTGGTATTATTTCAATGTAGCTGTACTTGAATGCCAGAAACTGTTGTTGAAGACATTACAAGGAGCAACTGTGTAAATAAAAACATCGTTTTATTCACCATTTCGATTCATTTATCTGCCATTTATGAATTGTCTAAATATGTTTTACCTTCTGGTATCTTCAATGCGCATTTTTACTATTCAGTTCTAACCATTCTTACCATTTTTATACCTTTTCAAATACTTCAGATGATGGTTTTAATGTGTTGCGATTCAACTTACGTAATCTGAACTCATTCGAGTTGGATATCTCTGGAGATCACGTGGATTTAAATCATACCTGAGAGTTTTCAAGTTAAGCAGTAGTTTATCACTTGTTTTCTGAAGGAAAATTTATTTACTGAGACTCTTGAGCTTGAAAAATAGGAAGATTCTAGAACATTCTTTATTTTTTTCTTTTTCTGCTTCGGATGATTAATTACTTTCTCGTATATGAAGTAAAACAAAGAAAAAGTATAGCATTCATTAAAAAAATTCGACATCGAGATTTTGACAAATCTCCAAGTTTTAAATCTTCACGAGTTCGAGAAAAATATTTTAAGAATTATATCTGGCTGCCTGTGAACACAACTGAAAAACCCAAAGTGCTATCAACTTTTGTCGAAATTTCTCAAAGGTACTCCATTCAAGCGTCTGCATAGTAATAAAAAATTAATCTAGATAAAGGATATTTGATTTCTTGTTTTAAAAATACATTCGTTATTTTGTATCAAATTTTGGATCCAAAAAACACGCTCGACTCTGTATATTGTATAAGCATATGAAAAGGATAATGGAACAGTATTCCCGCTAGTTTTTCATTGTAGTATTGTAGTATTTACACTTATGTCCATAAATTAAGTATATTTTAAAATCTCCAATAAATAAATAAAAACCAGCACTAGTAAAATTTCTAATCAAACAGAACTTCACATATATTCTGGAATAACATTCTAGTGTTCCAAGTTGAAATATAATCACTGTTACATCAAAATGTCATGCTTCAAATCTGCCAAAACATTTAATTGATTAAAAATGCTTGTATAGATTAGCTACATCTGTTGTAATATTGTTATGTGATAAGCGATTGTTGTATGTTTTTCCAAAATAACATATGTCGTTAGTGGTTTCAGCTGTTACTTAAAAATTTCGTATGTTTGTAGTGTGTACTTTTTGACATATGTCATTTTGAAATAACATCAACGATATTTGAACAGGTTTCTCAGATAGTACCTAGTAATGAACAAAGGAATTGGTGGACTGTATGAAAGGTTCCCTTTGCTCCTGGGAACATTTCCCTTATTTTATAGCGTTTGAAAACAATCAACTAGAAAAATTATAACAAATTTAAAAAAGAATCATAACTTAAACTTTAAACAAGAAACAACAAAAACCACTTTTATTTTTTTATTTATAAACAATATAATTTATAGAATCAAATTTAGAAAAAATATTTCCAATTTTTAAGTAGCGCAACTGCAGCGGCAAAACAAAAAACTGAGAACAATAGAAATTAAGATTATACAAAGATAGCCAAAAATATATATAAAAATAAACTCAGAGGTAATCGAATAAAACCGAAAACAAATAAGGAACCCATTCTAGTCCACTTTTTCAAGGGCTAAGGACTGTTCGAAATGGATTCAAAATAATAATTGGGAAATTTTTGTGTAAGAAGCTAGCATTACGCCAAACATAGCTTCTCTTAGCCCGAAATTTCCCAGACAAAGGACAAAGGAGATTTGTACGTCAAAAAGCATGAATGGATTCCTTGTTTGATTATGGTTCTATTCGATTACATCTGAGATTATTTTTATTTATTTTTTTCGGTATCTTTGTATGATCTTGATTCCCTTATTTCAATGTGTACTGTGATATTTTGTTTTGTATCTTCTTTTGTAAAATAATCATGGATTTAAATTCGGTTAAGTGGATAATATTTAATATACATGTCTTAACAGACGATAACTTTTAACCTTTTCCGGCACAGTGGTCGCAAAAGAGGACACCTACTTTAAAATTTTCTAAAAAAATCCGTTTCCACTTTGAAACCCGGAAAATTGTAGTAAAGTCTGCTGATAGTTCTCCTTTTAGAATGTAGATGGCAGCTCAGTAAAATTTCGCTTTCATTTCGGAAAAATTATAGATTTAAAATGCCCAAATTTCTTAACTCAGAGATAGGAATTTTTTTGAGTTCTTGTCCTTTACAATTTCACCAAATTAACTCCACAATTTTTCTCGAATATTTCTGAAGTTTTAATTTATGATTTTGTGTAATATTTAACATTATTTTTTGAGCGTATCAAGATGGCTGTGTCCAAAGGGGTTCCTCATATATGGTTGTCCCCAAAGAGGTACAACGACCCCTCCTCAGGAAGAGGTGGGGTTTTTGTAAATTCTATGTCTAAACAATAAACTAAGCCCATTCATGAAGTTTTTTCATCATATTTAAAAAAATTTAATACCTTGTGCCGGAAAGGGTTAAACACATTCCATCAATCTGAATTAGCGGTTAACAATCTACTCACTTTAAGCCAACCACCATTAAAAATCCCTGCCACCAACAATCGTCTAACCATCTGTTGCTGTCCAACTCAACTAAAAATCTCCTGTCCCATTAATACCAGCAGCATATTTCCTGGCAAACAAACGCTTTGTTTTGGCCGCGAGACAGAACTAACTGTCTTCTCCTGGCTTTAATCGATCCCATTCCGCACGAGGAAACACAGAATTAATGAGGGTGGGCTTGCCGACACGTTACGCAAACAGCGAAAGCATTTCGAAAGTATTCCCCTCGACAGACGTGCGCCGCGTTCCATATCATTCGAATGTGTTCGCAGGAGGCAGGTGATATGACATCCTGGCGGCAGGTGTCTGTCCGCTTGCTGTTGCCAGAAAGGATTTTAGAAAACGTGCGTTGACATTATCGAAAAAGATTTATTCCTTTTTGGCGCGTCGTTTTGGAGAATCTCTGATCGAATTTTTCGAAGACAAACTGATGGAATACCGATTAGGGTTAGTATGAGAGTTAGATTAATCGTTTGCATGTTAGGGGAATGCATTTCCGTAATTACAACGAATAATTTTATCGTATTGGTAATCGATTGCTATTGATTTGTTTTCGATATAAGAAATATGAATAAATTTAAATTTAAAGTTATAATAGTTTTGTGGGTGAATGCTTTCGATATTAGGAAGAATTGCAGAAAAGAAAATCGATATATCTGAATGAATGATGCAGATTTTGTGAGTGAAATACCTTGTTGGCTTCTACTTATTTAAAGTAGCTACTGATCTTAATTTTTGTAACAACTGACTAGGCTTTAAATCATCTAAATCAATACCAGTGATTAAGCGTTGAATTCTTGCATTTTCACTCTCTTTAAATAAATTCAAGAATCTAGTTTTGGAATCCGTATATTTAGTTTGGCTATCACTGCGTATGATATCCCATACATTTCCAACAAATTTGGGATCCAATTGCGAAATCAAATAGTTAAATTTCGTTTCTTCGGCAGTGATACCGCTTATTTTGAATTGGGCCTCTACTTGATAAAACCATATTTCCGGTTTATCTATCCAAAATGGAGGAATTTTTACGCTTACCTTATGCAACTCAATTCCATCTGCTTTTCCACCTTCAATCGACATATTTTTGTTTGCAGGAACGGGTCACCAATATGTTGGCTTCTACTTATTTAAACATGAAAGAAGCAACATGAACTTGTTTGACGTATCAAATAATAAACTATGAATACTCCATTTAATTCAATTCATTTCTTTCTTTTCTAGAAGAATCTATTTGCAACGGAAAATTCAACAAAATTCTAAAAACTACATTTTTCTACTGTTGCCACAAATAATATAATGTGATGAACAAAATTAAATATGATAAAAAATAAATGCTTTAAATAAAATGAAAACGATATTTGCAAACAAATATTTAATGCTTTAAATAAAAAGAAAACGATATTTACAATCAAATATTAAATGCTGCGTGAGCTATAATTCAGTCACTATAACCTTAACCGTTTGAGTAACGTTTTATTTTAAAACCTACGTTATTTAGAATGAGTCAACTCGGGTTATGTCCTTAAGAGGTTAAAGCACAACTTAAATTGCACACAGTTTTGCAGACTATTCAAAATTATACAAGATACAAGTACAGAGTATTATGTACGCTACATGGGTAATGCGTCGCGAGCAATACAAAATTATGCAA
>BGPR01004601.1:65237-96465 GCA_013235015.1 Araneus ventricosus | reverse complement strand
CGTTTTAGTTTAAATAAATTCAAAATTGCCAGCCATATCGTATTTGTAAGTCTAATCAGAAGTACCAACTATAAGAAACGGTTTCATTGAAATGGTAAGTAATGGTAATTATTCTTTTTCTGAAATCAAATCTAAGTTATACTATATTTTGCGAGTAAGCTATTGACTCCAGTAGAAAATTACGAACCATACGTCAAAACAGACATTTTCGCTTATATAGATCCGAATTTAAACTTTACCTTTTGCAATTAAAAGTTGTCACTTAATGTAATTAATACAGAATTGTTTTAATCGACTTACCATCACTATATAACTGATCTGGATGCAAGTTATATCTGATTTCATAGCCCAAACCTCAATTAAAGTCCAGTATTAACATGATTCTTTGTGAGAAATTCCAAACAATCAAACTTATATTTTTATAGCACATTGTTGATTCTTCTGATACAGACCTTCTATTACAATCACTCCTAACAATAAAAGCGGAAAGTCTGTTGGAATTCGACAAACTAGACTGTTGGACCAAGATTTATCGGATTAGGAACAAATATACTTTAGAAGGCAGAAATGTGCACCTTGGAATAATTTTTTCGAAATTTAAATTAGTTAACGTGTTTCAAAATAATATTTGTTCGTCGTAATGAAACTTGTAGAGGGACGAGTCTCATGTTTATGTGGAATGTCGCTGTTGAAGAATTAATTCAATTTCAGGAACCATTTTTATTAGATGGCTAAGTTCCCGGACACAGTACATTAAAAGGTACAAGACGCGAGACAGAGAACAACAACACAACAAAAGTACACAGAAGAAGAAGGGAGAGAGGCATCATGGGAAAAACCCGGATGGCTCTAGTAGCGCCACCTACCATAAAAAGGAGAAGGCTGTGGATTGTAACCGCTACAAAGTTAAATTAATTTCACTGTTTCATCAAATTCCTTAATCACTAGAAGTTTTGTTCCCGTCTAAGATGGGCTTTTCGCTTGCCAACAATATTTTATTGTCACAGATTTGCTAACGAAAGTTGTTGAAGAAAATCTCATGAAGATTGCCAGAGTGCTTAAGAAATAAAAAAAGCATGAAAACAAGAACTGATGAATTAATTGACACTAACTTTTGTTTTGTCCGAGTAAAAATAATGCAAAATCCACTAACAGAAATATAAAAAACCAGCGGGAGTGGTCTCCCCTAAACTTTCTCGTATACTTTCTAAGTGGAGATTCGTCAAAACCTCGAGTTCGAATTTTTTTGACGATTACAATACTTTCTCTTTGTTATACTTCGTATACGAGAAAGTGAAACAAACAAACAAACCTGAAATCAAATATCTGTTGCCACGTTTCAAAAAAAATATTACTTTGAAGCAGGTGCGATAAAATAGGCAATGCAATGAATACTAAAACGACAATTCTGCTTTGGAATTGAATTCCCAAGAAAACAATTTGTACTACCACAACCGTAACAATTGCAGAAGCGCGTGAATAAAAGATTTGCCGAAACAATGAGATCGGTTTGAATTTTATTTTCAACAATAAAAAAATTGTTACAATTCATGTTTGAAAACATTATTTATTGTTGTACATAAAATTTGCAACAGTAACAGATTGCTACCAGTACGCATGCGCATGAGAATCGGATTAAAAGAAATTGAATATGCAATTTGAGCGCCTCTTTTTGACGGATTTGGCCCAAAATTTCATACGGAGCTATATTCCTCATGATAAAACTGTGTATCATATGTTATCTGTATAGCTATTCAAGTTTTTGAGTTATAGTTTTCACATGAACACTGACAGACAGACATACTTCCTGTAGATGGATTTTGTCCAAAATTTGATAGAAACCTACAAATTATGTTTAAAGACTACATAACAAATTTCATCCCCGTAGCTCTAATAGTTTTCGAGTTATCGTGTTCACAGACAGAGATGATTCCAAAATTGTGTTTTTCGGACTCAGGGAGATCTAAAACGTGGAGATTCGTTAAAATCTCGAGTTCGAATTTTTTGACGATTACAGTACTTTCTCTTTGTATACTTCGTATACGAGAAAGTAAAAATTATGAATTGATGAATGGAAATCTTTAAGCAAAAGGAGCCTTTCCGTGTAAGAACGGTTAAGGGAAAAAAATATTAAATATAAAACATATAAATATTCATTTCCAAAATTAAGTACGAGAAAGAAAGGAACATTTTAATAAAAACTGAACTAAATAGTTCTGTGTGGATCAATTAAATAAAAAGAAAGAAAACGAAGGACATATCACATTTAATTCAACCCGATGAATCAACATAGAATTAAAAAACTTGGCTAAAAAATAAATAAAATAAACAGTCAAATAGTAATAATGTCCATTTATCCTCTATGTACGCTACTTTGTAGACGTAATCACACCGTCTGAATCTCCTTGGCACGTAGCCAAACCAAACCACGTGAGCGTTACCGGATCAGTGAGAGACAGATCTGGGCTATTATATTAGTAATACTGTTCTTCCCATATTAAAGCTACGATTGACAAAATTTGCCTTTTTCGATTTATTAAAGATATTTCTAATATTTTCTTGATAGTGTATCTGAAAATTTTGTCTGATTTTCAGATTATTATTCTTTCATCATATATATGATGACATTTATGTATCTTTTTATACTCTTCTCTCTAGATATTTTTTGTTGTTAAATTTGGAATGCAGGGGCATTTAACTCAATACAGTTAATAATAAAATGTTATGTTTTGAACGTATGCTAAGAAATATTCATATCATTGTGATATTTTTAACAAAAAATATATATATTTCTAAAGGAAATAAAATATTATAGTGGCAACATGATATTTGTCTCTACTGAACGTTGCCTAGCAACACAGAAAAAGTTGTTAGTTTTTAAAAATAGAATGAAACGTGGAGAGGAAAATGTAACGAATAGACGCTGTACATATTTCTAGCAAATTATCTGTTTTGGTGAAAAATATGCTAAATAAATCTGTTGTTTTTTTATAATAAATCTGATAATTCTTCCTGCAAAACAGTACATCATTTTCACTGAAGCGGAAATCTCTACAAATAATAAAGGAGAATATGTGTGTTTGTGTTTGCGCTCAATAGAGTAGACAGCATGTACAATCAGAACAGACCCTTTATTCCAATTTTAATTTTATTTAGAATTTTAATTAATTAAAAATTAAGCGAAATTTTGATGTTTTTTTAATAACTTCTGAAAATATTATAGCAAAAAATTTATTTTACAATATTTAAAAATATAAAATTTATGTTTTCAATGATGTCAATTTAGTTTCCATACAATTTTTGATTTAATATTAATAAAATTTTAAAAATGCATGTTTAAGAAAGCAAATCTATTAATTAAATAAATAAATTAAACTATAAAGGCTATCATTTTTAGGCATAATTTATAACAATACTTTTCATCGTTTTAACGCAATTCAAACCTTTTTCTTTGTTTAAACAAATATTTAGTTGCGTGTTTTTCTTCTACTTTTGATAGCTGAGGTAATTTTCTAATACATTTTACTTTCTTTCTCTGCTAGCTGTCTTCGGCGATCAGATTGTTCGCCGGGAATATGATTTCAATTGAATCCTGCATCATTTTATTTTCATGGTTCCCTTAACAAACTAATTTTAAACTTTAGATTCGGTAGATATGTTCTTTTAGTTGGCCTTCCAACTTTTCTGTTCATTGTCTACGTAGATGTTCCTAAAGGAGTGAAATATCCATTGTCTAATGGAGTCAAATGTTCATTGTCTACATAGATTCCCCTAACTGATCCAAATAACTGACCATGTCATGTAGCATCTAACTTCATGTTGTCGGTGCCATCTTCACTTTCTTATTATCTTACTGGGTGCCATAGTCACATGAAGAACGAACTCGAGAATCAGAAAAATAGTCACATGAAGAACGAACTCGAGAATCAGAAAACATCTGACTGCATGTTGTCGGTGCCATCTTCTCTTTCTATTGTCTTATTGGGCGCCATAGTCACATGGCAAACGAACGCGAGAATCAGAAAGCATCTAACTGCATATTGTCGGTGCCATCTTCACTTTCTATTGTCTTATTTGGTGCCATAGTCACATGACGAACGATCTCGAGAATCAAAAGACATCTAACTGCATGTTGTTTTCGCCTTTGCTGTGGCTTCGTGTTTTCCCCCCTTTTGAAACATTATGGAATACATTCCAAAATTAAGTTAATATGGTGTAATTGACCTGTCTCACGTCAACAATAGTTGACTAGATTGAACAGCTGTGGTACCAGCACCATAAAAAATGGCATCGGTCATAGTCTAAATTTGCATTTCATCCTTTGCTCCAACATACTTCAAAAGCATTTTTGACTAATTGATCGCATATGAATCATATTTTTTGAACTGTTGTTTAGTAACTAATTGCACTCGGTCTAGCGTAACTAGCGTAATTCATGACAGAAGTAAAGTCAGTCATTTTTTGTTGGTGAAAATGGTCTTGAAAGAAAGGTTCTAGTGCTTTAAGAGTCGATCCTCAAAAATATTGATTCCTTTTCTTATAATAGGACAATTTATAGAACAGACAGGGATAATATGCTCATGGTGGCGGTCTTATCAATGTTGTTGACAAGCCATGACCTTTCTTCTAGAATTTCCTTCAACAACATCCCTCATTCGTGATGCAAAATCTTTGGCAACAAACTTCTCCGGCATGACTGCCTTCTTACATCGATCAAGATCTACTCACATAATGGAAACCTTTCTGCTTTGATTCTTTGGTACCTTACATTTACCCTCTTTTCATCTTTGTTGGTGGTTTTAATGTCAGTAATTTTGTCTGGAATAGCAATTATAATTCTCAAAGATTGGAAACTTTAATTCACTAGATCATAATCTACAACTTTCGACGTCTAGATAATCATGTGCAGACAAGAATCCAACCTTTTGGATCTACAACTCTCCTGGACTTGTCCTTAACGTCCCCAGACATCTTTACTCGTTCAAATTTCCATGTCTATCACGATTTCTTTTATAACGACAACTTTGCTATTTCTGTTACGTGGTAACTCTTGAGTTTGAAAAAATAGAAACTCGAAATTTTCATCACCCAAAAATTCATTGGTACAAAAGAGTTTGAGTAATTAGCTGCTTCCTATTCTGACAGAACAAATTCTAGCATCCTTAATTATGAATTATAGGATTCTATTTTATCTAACTAGACATTTGTTCAAATAAGAAATCATTAAATCCCCCTTGGTGGTCTTCGAAATGTAGGTACTTATTGGGTAAAAAAATAAAATTTCTTCGTTTGTCTAGACAAATCTAGTTGAGATCACTCTGGATAAATTCCAAAAATTGGATCTAAATTAAAAAATCTTCCAAAGAAACTTTGTTTCAAGAACAGGAATATAACTTGCGACTCAAATGCATCTTCTGGTAAAGTCTTCCAAATACTTAAGTTTATTTAACCCGAATCTCTTCGCATTCTTCTCATATATCCTTGTCACAACTGCCTCTTAATTTTCCATCTTCCTTTATTTAGGATACTGCTTTTGGTGATTTCTATGATAATAAAGAAACTTTTCATACTTTTGATAAACCTCTCGATAAAAACTAAGATATTTACAAGAATTTATTCTAAACAAATTAACTTAATATAAGAAATATTAACTGAAGAATTAACTTTTGCTATTAAGAATAAGGAACAGCTGAGATATACGGCAGCACTGGCGATAATCTTGTATTGGCGGCTTTTTGTCTCCTAACCGAACATCGTATCGTTAAGTCGCCAAAATATCGCCAATGGGGTCTTCTATTGAAGCTGTTGAAAAAAGTCGCCAAAACAAAATTATCGCCAGTGATGCCGTTTATCAGTGGTTCCCAACCCATGGGCCGCGGCCCACTTGTGGGCCTCGGATAGCGTATTAATGGGTCGCGAAATGCTAGTCAAGAGTCGAAATCAGGGGAGCTTCAAGAGTCTTCACTTGTTTTTCTTGTTTTATAAAATAACATATTTTTATTCCTTTCACAGTAAGCTTCACAATTTACTAGAATATAAGGGCATGTAATATAAGCTAATTTCTAAACCGTTAGAGATAGACATATAGTTCCAATTGGAAAAATGCTTTAAATAAAGGGAAGAATTATATTTTACGTTTTCTGAGTCACTAAATATATTTCTGGAAAATTACGAATTCTAACTTTTTATACGGTTTTCCCGGTCCTATCAGTCATATTCAGTAAAATATTCTCGACACTCTAAGACATGATTACTCTACAAATGATTTTTACCTATGGCGGCCTCGTCGAGCAACTGCTGCGCATTGATTGGTGAATCGCCTGCATGACGGCTATTGAAATGGAGTAAAGTGGTCTAAGTCAACGATATTCAAAACTCCATAACTCGGTTAGTTTTATTCGCAAAAGAGTGGGACTTTTTCTGTTTAAAATGTTAGAGTGTCAAGAATATTTTTCTAAATATGATTGATAGGAGCGGGGACGGCATAAAAAGTTAGATTTGGCAACTTTTTCAGGAATATATTTATTCACTCAAAAAACACATATTATAATTCTTCCCTTCATTAAAAGCATTTTTCCAATTGGAACTACATGTCTATCTCTAACGGTTAAGAAATTAGCTGTTGGACCACGATAAGTGTGGACACCCTGTATATATATATGTGTGTTTGTATTTTTTTGCTTGTATATTTAGTTAGTGGGCCTCAAAATATTTTTTAAAACAACAGGTGGTCCGCACCACCAAAAAGGTTGGGAAATATCAAGCTGTAGGAAGAATGCAAAGGGTTTTACTTCAGCAGCATCCAACGTTCTGTGTTTTGTGCAAGCGCGCTTGTGCTAGCAGTAAAAGTTCTCTGCAAAATAAATGAGTAAAATTATTTCATTTGTTTATCTGCGTGTTAGCATTCACGTTCAAGGAAAGTATTACCAACAATTTTAATTATATACTTTAGTTACTTTGTTTCTATGTAGGAGGGCTTGCATTCAGCCTAGTGGAAATTTTAAATAAGTTTATAGCTGTTAATCTTACCATGCCTATAATTAAAAATAAAGTGAAAAATCTTTTACAAGTCCTTGGTTTGTATTTTTTCCTACCTATGTTTAAATAACTATATTGATTCGACGTGTGCAATTAGAACATAAAATGCTTGAGAACAAACGTTGCAGATATTTTAATAGGTAATTATTTGGTTGGCAGATATTTTTGTATAAGAGACATTTTCGGTGTGTCCACTTCCATCTGAGTGTTATCCAAGAATTGCATTTCTAGGGTAACATTCATTTGGAATTAGTCTGACAGTTCATTCAATGTGCTAGACGCAAGATATGTGATCATGTAGTGCGTTTATGTGCAGTTAATTCATGGGAGAAATTAATAAATTATATTATATTTCAGGAACGATTTAGGCATATTTAAATTCAAAGAAAAAGAAGAAAAAGTTTAGAATCACAAGCATCAAACTTTATTCATCCGTATCGTTTTTCAACAACTCTTTTTGTTGCCATTTTTCTAAAACTAAACTTCGAGACAACAAAGATAATATTATACGTAGAGAGAGCTGCTACAATCGTAAGTTGGTAGTGGTAACGATACCAAAGTCAACCATCAAAAATTACGCAAAAGAGAAAAAGATTTTTGGAAGAAAAAGTTTATAGGTTTCTTTTGTATAAGATATCTATTAATATCAGATGGTAGTTTGTTTGTAGGTACACATGTGTGAGTGTAATAGCTAGCGCGTTTAACATCTAAGTATCTAAGTTTAACTCAAGGTTAATTACAAGTAATATTGTTAGTAATGGAATAAAGTTAGTACAAATTTGTTCATTAAAAAAAGTAAATGTGAAGGCTGTCATTATTAGAATCGATCATGAGGTGAAATTTCTACATCATGAATGAAATGAAATAGAGGATAAGTAATAAAGTGATTGTACATATATCAATAAATTTGCTATTGGCATAAATAATTTTATTTCCACTTTATTTAGGGTACACAACTTCAAAGCAATATGTTTTTAGTTTTCTCTAGATATTGAAATGAAAGGACAAATAAGTCATGCTGAATCAGGTTTTTTCCAATGAAATGTTTTACTTGTGGCAAAAAGTGAATTGCTGCTGGTTGAAGACTCCTTAATGGATTTAATTCCAATATGAAGAGAAATAAGTCCTTCATTTAATTATCCATTATTTTTTCATTCAGGACTTCTATAATTATTTATGTCACAGCATTTCTGGTTGCTGCAGAATATGCCAAATATATGATTCATACTTCTCGATCTATAGAGCAACAGAGTTCACGTCATCCATTTGTCGCCTTCCCAACAAAATATACCATTACCTTCAAATTTTGGCAAACAACGACAAAAGCCCGGCATTCCTTGTATCCTTTTCACACACTCTGCTTTCAAGGAGCACTCCGAATTATTATCACATTTACCAATTAACATCGACAATTTGTCTCTTTCTTGTAGCGGTGGCAATGTGTGCTCTTCAATATCAACCAGTCTCTCAAGTGTTTTGGCGGTTGTACGAAGTCTCATTTTTGAGAGATTTTTTTCCTGTTTCTTTTTAGAGTCCCTTTCTCGCAGCCTGGCGAGGATGGCCTGTCTACGTTTTTCAAAAAAGCTGAGACGTTTGGTTGGTTTCCGTTTTGAAGATTCCATACTTATAGCCTCTTGCTCAAAATTATTATATTCTTCCATGTCAAAATCACCGAAATAACTCTTTGTTTTCGGTTTGACGGGATTCAACTGATTTTGTGGTCCCGAAGCATCTACTAATTCAAATTGATCCGTATGCTTTTCGGTCTCTATAGAAGCATGATAATCAGCTTTATTAATTAAAGCAAACTCATCGTCTTGTCGTTTTGGTGTCGCGAAAGCCAACTGATTTCCTGGTTTAAAAGAACTGTCTTCTAACTTATCTTCATATAATTCCTCACCCACCAAAGAATGATAATCCAATTGGATTGATTCAGACTTATCACCTTGTCGTTTCGGTGCTGCGGAATTGGACTGTTCCTGTGGTCCGACAGAACTATATTCTGACGCATCATTTAACAATGCGAGATCATAATCCAACTTAAGGGTTGATAGAGATTCATCATCTGGTCGGTTTGGTATCGGGGGCTTCAATTGTTTTTGTGGTTCAGCAGAAGCATGTTCTAATTCATCTTCATACTCTTCGTGATGATAATCTAATTTAAGGGCTGATTGAGACTCATCGTCTTGTCGTTTTGGTGTGACGAAATTGGCCTGATTTTGTGATTCAACAAAAGGATGCTCTAATTCATCTTCATATTCTTTGTGATGATAATCCAATTCAAGATCTGATGGAGACTCTTCGTCTGGTCGGTTTGGTGTTTGGGGCTTCAACTGTTTTTGTGGTTCAGCATTACTATCTTCATATTCATCATTTAAAATCCCGACTCTATAATCCCATTGAAGGACTGATTGAGACTTACCGCCTTGTCGGTTTGGTGCGACGGAATTGACGTGATTTTGTGGTTCAGCAGAAGCATGTTCTAATTCATCGTCATATTCCTTGTGTTGATAATCCAATTTAAGATCTGACGGAGACTCATCGCCTTGCCGTTTTGGTGTGTCGGAATTGACCTGGATTTGCGGTTCAACAGAATCAAGTTTTAATTCAGCTTCATACTCTCCAAGATCATAATCCAATTTAACAGATGATGGAGACTCATCATATGGTCGATTTGGTGTCACGGAATTCAACTCTTCTTGTGGTTCAACAGTACTCATTTCGTATTCATCGTTTAATATCCTGACATGATAATCCGACTGAAGGCCTGATGGAGACATGTCTTCTTGACGTTCTGGTGTGGCGAAGTCCAACTGATCTTGATGTTCAACAGAAGTATGCTCTAATTCATCTTCGTATTCTCCGAGATGATAATCCGATTTAAGGGCTGACGGAGACTCATCATCTGGTCGGTTTGGTGTTATGGAATTCAACTGTTCTTGTGATTCAACAGTACTGTCTTCGTATTCATAATTCAATAACCCCACACGATAATCCCATGAAAGGGTTGATGGAGGATTATATTCATAACGTTTTGGCGTGGCGAGATTCAGCTGGTCTTGTGGTTCAATAGAAGTATGTTCCAATTCGTCTTCATATTCCCCAAGATGATAATCCATTTTAAGGGCTGATGGTGATTTATCGTGTTTTTGTTCTGGTGTAGCGGAATTCAAATTATCTTCTAACCCATAATCATAAAACCCGACGTGATAATCAGCTTTATGTTCAGATAGAGGCTCGTCGTCTTGTCGTTGCGGTGTTACGGAATTCAACTGGTCTTCTGGTTCAACAGATGTATGTTCTAATACGTCTTCATACTCTTTGTGATGATAATCCATTTTAAAAGCTGATGGATATTCATAGTCTTGTCTTTTTGGTGTGGGGGAATTCAATTGATCTTGTGGTTCCACAGCACTATCATCTAATACAGCGTCATACAATCCTACGTGATAATCCGACTTGTGGGCTGATGGATATTCATAGTCTTGTCGTTTTGGTGTGGCGGAATTCAACTGATCTTGTGGTTCCACAGCACTGTCTTCTAACACAGCGTCATACAATCCGACGTGATAATCCGATTTGTGGGCTGATGGATATTCATATTCCTGTGGTTTTGGTGTTTGGGGATTATACTCATTTTGTTGCTCAACAGCACCAACTTCATATTCATCTTCATACGAATCATAGTCTTGTCGCTTATTCACATGTCTTGGTATCATTGGAGTCTGAAGTTCTTTTTCCTGCAAGTTAACTTCAGAGTTCATCTTGGTCACTGTCTGCTCACTATCTACTGAATCCTTAAAATAGTCAGGACTCTCAGCTAACTGTGGATATCTTGCCTTTCTGTTTCTGCTGAGGGCATGGTTTATGGTTTCAGCGGCTGCTACTTGAGGGGCTTTCAACTCATTTTGTGGCTCAATCGGACGATCTTGAGATTCCGATTCAAACTCATGCTTCATATTAGTATCATGCATTTTACTCTCATTGACCATAGTTTGATCATAATCCTGTTCTTGGGTTGTTTGAACCTCACTGTCTTGTGGTTTATCCAGATATCTTGGCACCAGTGGATGTTGACGTTCTTTTTCCTGCAAGTTAAAATCGGAAGTCACGTTGATAACTTCCTGCTCACTGGTGTCTGCAGAAGCTACTTGATGGACATTCAACTGATTTTGTGACTCAGCCTCGTGATCTTCAGATTCGAATTCATCTACATACTCATTCTCCTTGTTCGGATCACGTATTTTAAACTCCATGTCCATAGGAAGATCATAATCCTGTTCCTGGCTAGTTGGAGCCTCATTATCTTGTCGTATATTTAGATATCTTGACGTCAGTGGAGGTTGATGTTCCTGCAAATGAAAGTCAGTGGTAACTTTGATAACTACCTGCTCCTTGTCAACTGAATCCTTTAAATAGTCAGGACTATAATCTAATTGTGGGGATCTCTTCTTCCTATTTCTTCTTAAGTAATTATGACCAATCAAGAGCTTCTTATAATGTGGATATTTGGATAAAGGTTTCTTCAGAAATTGAGACTCTTGTTGATCTAGTACATTGGATGAAACACTTATTTCTCTTCTTCCAGAAGTTTTGCGTTTTGCTTCCTGTTGTGATGCAATCCCACTCATTTTCCGTTTATCAAGAGGTATAAGTTTATGGGGTGGACGTGTTGGTATGAAGATCAACTGGTTGTTATCTGTAAATAAAAACACGATTTCTAAATTTTGACTATAAATTAAAATTAGCAAATTTGTAAAATCAGACAGTTAAATTTTACGGAATTCATTAACCTTTTGATTCCTAAAGCCTCGGAGTCCTCGAAGCTCAAAATAACAAAACGCCCGAGTTCCTCTTTCGAAGATAAGAGAAACTCCCTACTTCCCCTCATAAGCCGCAAGGACAGATTGTATTCTTTAAAGGGTCGATAAACAAAAGAGAAATCAGCTTAAGCGATGGTTATTAGGGGTATTTGTACAAGGAAATGAGTTTGGTCGTTCCTTCCTTCAAGTTAAGTAACTCTAACGAACAAAGCACACACTTCGGGTATTCAACCAATTGTGCATAATTTCGGGAGGGGTTTCAATGGTATATTCTGACATTTCAGGGGATCACCGTACTTTGCTTGAACGGGCATTTCGGTCGCTTCAGTATTGAAAGAGTTAACAATCTGTTAAATCTTTTAACCTTCAAATAGCTAATGGAAGATCTTTTAAGATATACCTTTGCCGAAATTATTGCTTGCTGAAATATTATATGAAGTTGAAGGACGAAGACCCATGTTGAAAGAACCATATGAGAATCTTCCGACTCAAAATGCCAATTCAGCGCAATATGACTCCAAAAGATAGCAGTATAAGCACAATCCATGCAACAAAGACCTTCCATTCCTCAAGGTTACCTCTATTTAGGCAACTAATCAAATAGTACGATGGGGGAACGGTGTATTACCCAAAACTCTACATCACGATTTGTTTATTTAAATTCAATGTTCAGAAAATAAACCAGATGAAAGAAACAGTTCATTTCAGAGGAAAAATATACATATTCTTAAATTTTCATAATATTGTAATCACTTCTTATGGTAGCACTAAACGGATTTGGTGGCTTGTTTATTGGCCAGCAATATTGAGTTATTTGTTATTTCAATTATATCTTTTTTAAATAATCAGTAGCGGCGATTGGATATTATAAAAGGTGTGGAGGGGAAAAACAATTTGTAGGCAACTAAAATATCGGAGAGTATTCGGGATAGATAGAAAGATTTAAAAATTTAGTTACAGAATGGTAAATTTCGGGTGCTCTCTGAGCAACTAGAGACATAGAAGTAAAAATTGACAAATGGAATAAAAATTTGATTTTTCCCGCAAAAAAGGGAGGGGTTTCAAGCTCTCCCCTTGCCGCCCCTGAATCACCAGCCACTGTTCATAACTTGATATTCGTGATTTTTTCAGCAAAATGTTTTCAAACTTTAAATTGAAACAGAATTTAGCGTTAGCTAACTGCACTCCCTTAATCTTCATTCAAAATGTGCAGCTGACTCCATCATTAAATTAGCTTGGTGCAATTTGCAATCATTATATGGACAAATCCAACAACATATTAACCGAATAGAACCATGCGGATAAAAAATAAAAGAACAAGTATAATCAAGCATTCTGCACACCGGATATATTTTCTAAAATGCGTAATAATGTTACTGACCAGTAATGTTACTTCCCTGCAATATTAGTCTTATAATCGGAAATAATGTTTTACAGAGATTCGTATTGGAAACCAACCAATGTACCCCCGATCATGGCGACAAATTTGTCTACCGTCTGGTGACTTCAGCGACAGAATGAAGGTCCACATGAGCAAAATATTAGAATTATCGTCCTATCTCTATTAGGACGGAAATATAGAGGTTATTCTCGATGATTCTTGTGACGTCACACTCTATCAGAAAAAGGTATAAATATCAGGAGGTGCTGAAAATAGGGACGGTCTTTTAAGGAGTGATAATCTGTCTTTGGTGATTTGTCCGCAGTGCAACGTGGTATATCTTAGTGGACTTTGCTTGTAGATTCCAGAAAAGTATATGTAGGAAAAAGTCGTAGAGGCAATAAAGATAATCTCTATTAATCAGAATTCAGCTTACCACTTTCAACTTTTCGGATGCTAAAGTCAAGATGAGTGGCGTGAAATCCGAGGTTGGTATAGACAGAACAGGCAACTATACCTTCCTGTTCCTTCCGCAGCTCGGAAATCCTCAGCGAAGCCCCCGAGGGACTCGGCCGCATGTTGCTAGGCAGAATACTTCCGGGGCCTCCATTCAAGGTCCAATTGAAGGTCATGCCTTCTGACGGAAGGCTGACGAATGATGGTACGTGCAGCGTCATGGTTGCCCCTGGATACACTAGACCTACATCTGGAAGGATAAAAGAAATAGTCATTCTAATTATTGCCCTGTTATATGCATTTGTGCTTCTCATAGTCGCGGCAAGACACTTATGCTTTTTAAACTGCATTTACACTAGAGAAATCAAACCCAATAGGAATCTACGGGACACCGCCCAGATTACTTGAGCTTTGAGAATAAAGACAGTGGGAATGTGTGATGATGACAACAACCTGTCGCTCTCTCTCTCTCTCTTTATTCCCCCTTTTCTGTTTCATGCTTGTGTCTTTGACTACGAACTGTCAAAATGTGACGTCATCGTGTCGATATCACGTGGCTTCCTTTTGTGGCTGGGCACTGTCCCAGATAAACTTGCATTAACTTTCGCACTAATGGGTAAAGAAATCCAAGATCTTATCTTAAGACAGAGAGTCTGACGAAGAAGCAGTGAATACTACAAGCTTTGACAATAGAATCGCTTTGTTATAAAGAGAAAGAAATGAAATTGACTATTACGACTTTGGTTCTATTCATTGATGAAAATAAACCTGTAGGTTTATTTTGTAATTATAGAACATTTCAGTTAATAATCAGTTTAATCGGTTTGAAAACGAAATGTTAATAGAATGATTCATTCAGTTAAAAACATTGCAAATTAAGGAATTTATTAACATAATGATCGTGTCGCCATCTATGGATAAGAAAAGTAAAAATTCTTATTATTTGCAGTCTTTTTCATAGTTTCATAATATTTTAATTTTGTTGCGATTCCAACTGTATTAAATTTAAATTGGATAACATTTATACAAAAATGTACCAAAAACAAAAGAGTAGGATTTCATATAAATCGAGTACAATGCAGTTCATAGAAATGATTATATTTCAGCTTATTTTATATACGTGTATAAAGAAAGTAGATATCTTACCTATAAAAATGGCTCTGATTACGAAATGTAACTTCCTGTTTGGTGTTCCAAACTGATAATGGACAATGGCTGTGAAGTAATTGGAGTATATATCTGTTTCGGTAATCGGACTTACACGAAGCTCGTGGCCTCCACTGCCTAAAACCATATTCCATGGGGGGTCCTCTGGAAAAAAAAGGATTGGTAGGCAAAGTTTTATGATACAAGTAAATATCCTCCAGTAAAAGATGATATAGGAGTATTTGAATAAATGTAAATTTTTGTTCCCGAATTTATCGAATATAACCTATTATACGCTAAATAACACGTATGGAGCCGAACAATTTTCCCATTGGTGTGGTGCGGAAGTGCCAATGCCATCTAAGGCGTCGACCTTGTCATCTGACCGCGGTTCAAAATTATAAGGTCTATCCCTAAATATCCCTCATGTTGCTTCAAAACGTGTCGTTAACGTAACTAAAACTTAACTATAGAAAATAATTATAATTCTTTCACACGAATAAGTTTAAACTGTGCATGAAAAAAAGTGAGACATCCCTTGAAAATAAGCTCTTTGTGTCTTTTGGAGCAAAACTTAATTTCAGACCGAATCTTATTTTCTAGGAAATACGGTTGGATACAATGAATTCCTAGGGCTTAACCTACGACTAACGAAACAAATTTGAACATCAAGGAGACTGTTGAAAAACTGTAGATTTTTAGAGAAATTTTCATATTTAGATCTGTAATTAAGTGAAAGTTGCGATTGATTTAAGAGTCAAAAATCACTCCGAAATTCTAAAGCATCTCAGATGTCTTTAGCGATCTTTTATGGACAGGATTCGCCATGAATATCCGAAATAGTATGTGTCATCTAATTAAGAGGTTAAAAAATTCTTAATTCGAGGTTTTAATTTAATAAATCGAATTTTAACTTTACAATAGTCGCGCGTATGTAGGAGGTACTTTTTTTGTGCATCGTAATACACACTGTTACAAACATGGAAAGTCGCTTCCCAGCAATGTGAGTCTTATGGTTGGGAAGAGAGTTTTACAGGGGTAAGTATGAGATGACCGACAGCAGCCACGACTGGACCCCAGACCTTGGCGACAAACTTGGCGACTATCTTGGTGACTTGGCGACATTGGCGACGAAATATGAGTGTTTGTTGATCGAATGGGATCGCCTTGGAGCGCGAACGTCTTTGGAGTTCTATCCGCTGTGCGAGCTAGTAAGCTGTTAGACGCCGAGCTGTAGTGTTGATCAATTGGGAACGACTTTAGAGTTTCGTCCTCAGTGCGAGCTAGGAAGCTGGTGAGCTGAGCGCTATTGAAAGTGCAGTTATTGTCGTTACTGGTTTATTTGCTGACTGTTTGTGGTGTTAGATAGCAAAGTGCTGAACTGTTATTACCTGTGAATTGTTGTCTGTTTACATTGGTTATCTGTGCAAGGACTATTGTTTCCTGTACCTGTGATACGTGTTTTCTTGCATATTTGTAAATAAACCTTCATTCTCCATTATCCTGCGTGTTGGATTGTTTACACCATGCACCCACAGTAAGTCTTTTGTAACAATACTTATAGCGTTCTTTTATAAATTTAAGTGCAATTTTTATTTATATAATTTTTATTCAGTACCAAACTAAAGAAATACATATTACATTTGTCATGCCACTAAACTCTACGTAACTGTTCCTGCTCTTAGCCAAAAGATGCGAAGCGAAGAGTGGAAGAAACAGTCGCGCGGCAGACAAGGTGGTAGACGCCATTAATGAAGTTGGTCTCTGTACAGATTGTACGCGTTTTTGTAGAAGTTCTTGAGGTTAACTCCGAGTGAACAATTCTGAGTAATCTTGAACGTGAATCGTAGTTGTAAATATGTATATAGCTCCTATTTAATCATATGCAGGGTGCCCACACTTATCATGGTCCAATAGCTAATTTCTAAACCATTGGAGATAGACATATAGTTCCAGTTGGAACAATACTTTAAATGAAAGGAAGAATTATAATATAATTTTTTGAGTGAATAAATATATTCCTGAAAAAGTTACGAAATCTAACTTTTTACACAATCCCCCGGTCCTATCAATCATATTTTGTAAACTATTTTTGATACTCTAACGTATTAAAAAAAGGCCCAGTCTTATGGGACTAAAACTGACAGAGTTATGGAGATTTGAATATCGCCGACTTTGACCACTTTACACCATTTCAATAGCCGTTTTGAAGACGATCCACCAATCAATGCGCAGCACTTGTTCGACGAGGCCGCTGATTGGTTAAAAATCATGAAATTCAAAGCTCCATAACTTTCTCAGTTTTAGTAGCAAAAGAGCGGGACTTTTTTTGTTTAAAATGTTAGAGTGTCAAGAATATTTTACTAAATATGGCAGATAGGACCGGGGGACCGTATAAAAGGTTAGAATTCGTAACTTTTATAGAAATATATTTAGTGACTCAAAAAGCATAAATTATAATTCTTCCCTTTATTTAAAGCATTTTTCCAATTTGAACTATATGTTTATCTCTAATAGTTTAGAAATTGCCTATTGGTCCACGAAAAGGGTAGACACCCTGTATAGTAGTACTAATCTAATAAACTAGTGTAAAAGAAGAAAGTGAGTTAATTGAAGGCTACCCTTCAATAATACTAGCTAATACATATGTACAACTACGATTCAAGTCTAAGATTATTCATAATTACTAACTCGGAGTTCACCTCAAGAACACCTACAAAAACGTGTACACTCTGTGCAGCGACCAACTTCACTAATGGCGTCTACCACCTCGTCATCCGCGCAACTGTTTCTTCCACTCTTCACTTCACATCTTTTGGCTAAGAGCCGGAACAGTTACGTGGAGTTAAGTGGCATGACGACATTAATATAAGTTGCATTTACAGGGTGACAATTATTGAGCTATATGAAAAAAAAACCTTGATAACATTTGAACAGTTGGCGAGATTGTTAAAACTTGGCGGTTGAATGCAGGGCATGTTGGGATTTTTTTGACATGCGCACTCTTATTGTTGTTGTTCATTTTTCGTTGAAAATGTCGAAATACAGCGTTTCTGAGCGTATATCGATCGTCGAGGTCTACTATTCGAGCAATAACAGCCCGATTGCGGATCAAAGGAAATTTCTGACCGAGTACAAGCTGAAGACAACCGGTCCAAGTGTTATAACAATCAAAATGTTATTGAAAAGTTCGAGAGAGTACTGGTAGTGTCGATGTTTTGACACTTCAGCGATTTTCGCAGAATTTTGCTCTTCGTCTGCACCACGTCATAGCCATTGACGGTAAGCATATCGAACATGCCATAAACTAAATCCGAATATCTGTAGTTACTTTTAAAATTTGAATAAAGTTTTTGAACTTGGTAGTTTTTGAAAATTTTATTTTTTATTTCATATAGCTCAATCCCAGATAACACGTAAGTTTGCAGCAAGTTTGATTTTGACTTGTCATGGCAAAATTTGACGCGTCAAACTTGAATCGAACTTGTAGCAAGTTCGATGTGGCAAGTAGCGCCACCTCTTTGCAAATCAAACTTGCTGCAATTTTGCAAAACAAGCTTCCTGCAAAGATAGCACAATAAAGATATAATTATCTTTGTCTCTGTTTTAAAAAACATCCGATTTTTAATAGCATCTAGTAGACCGTAATTCTTTTTTATTAATTCAATAAATCAATGATAATTTGTGAAAAAAATAACTTTTTTATAAAACAATTTTTTGAAACATTTTCCATCTTTTTACTAAATATATCACTCTCACTTTAAAGAAAACTATATCGCCTTTTTCTTAATGGTGAAATTTTAACGTTTATAAACAAAATTAAATCTAAAAAACAGTCGGTGTTTGTTGAAAAATAATAACTAGACATTTTGTCCCATTTTAAAGTAATTACTTTTGTGAACTCTAATTTCATAATTTATTCTACTAGCAAAACGTAGTTATTAGCGAAAATCGCTCTCTCTTTGACTTCAAATCATATTCTCAACTCAAAAAATTAATGAAAACCAGAAAATAGTTTAAAATAAATAGTATACGAATCGCATCGAACGATGTTTCAGCGAAATCTATCCTCTCTTCTCAGAGTTCAGCTGGCTCAATGGTTAGCGTCACCGCTTCGGAACCGGGAGGTCGCGAGTTCTATCCCGGGTTGTGTTTCGTACTCTGTTTTTGCTATAATTTGCAATATGTTTGCACGGCAAGCTTGTGGCAAGCTTTCTGCAAGTTCGTTTCATGGTGACTTCGGAGCTTTCGTTAACTTGCTGCAAGCTTACTGCAAGCTTGCACTCTTGTCATGACAAATTTGTGGCAAACTTGCACTCTTGTCATGACAAATTTGTGGCAAACTTGCACTCTTGTCATGACAAATTTGTGGCAAACTTGCACTCTTGTCATGACAAATTTGTGGCAAGCTTGCTGCAAACTGAAATTGCTATCTGGGATACTTGTCACCCTGTATATTTGTAAAACAACACGATATATATATGTAAATATGTAATACGGTGCATCATATAAGTACCTCGTGCATACGTGCGACTGATGGAGCGTTAGTATGAGAATGACTGTTGAAATACTGCAGTTTTCTTACTTGGATTTATGTGGTAGGTCCTTTTCTTCTTGGGGTCCAAGGTGGCAAATTCTTGGTGCCACTCCACTCGGATCCTGCCAACCGTGTGCGGTGGTGGTGTAGCCAACACGAGCGTCACTGTGTTTCCCACATTTCGATTCAGGAAGCAAATGCGTTTTTCCTGGCTCCACTCGTCGCAAGGATAAGCTGGCTTTAGCATCCTGCAAAAGATTTAACCCTCCAAGCGGTTGGTTATTATGGTCTGATAGCTTATAACCTTAAAAATTAGGATTTAAAGTGATCTTAAAAACAATCAGCTAGAAAAATTAGAAAAAATTTTAAAATAGAATCTTAATTTAAACTTTAAACAAGAACAACAACAAAAAAATAATTTTATTTATAAACAATAAAAGTTATTAAAAATGGATAAAAAGTATACAGTGTTTAAGTAGTTTTTTTAATATGTCTGTATTGCTTTCATTCCCTAAAAAATACTGTTTCTGTTTCTGTCTCTTCTGTTTTGTTCCTTCGAATATAGATGGCGCCATAGAACTGTGTTTCTTTAATAACTTCGCCTTCTAAAAGAAAATTAGCGTAGGTTTGTGATAACATCTCGGAAAAAAAATTTGAAAATTATATTCTATATTATTTTATTCGTTATATGCCGGAGAAGTCTATGCGTTCGGGCTTTTATATTGTCGCTTAACAAGCAGCAAGACTTATCTCAATTCTTTGAAATTATATTCTACATTATTTTATTCGTTATGTGCCGGAGGAGTCTATGCGTTCGGGCTTTTATATCGTCGCTTAACAAGCAACACGACTTATCTCAATTCTTTGAAATTTCAAAGAGGAAGAAAACACTGAATTTTTCGCAACCAATAACAAATATTTCTGAACTTTTTCACATTAACATTGAATATGTTATCACATGTTCCAAAAAAATCAATGAAAATCTCAAAAATTGAGATAGGTCGTGTTGCTTGTTAAGAAACAATACACGTCTTTCAAAATACTTTCGTCTGTAGTTTATAAGTAGCCGTATAACGATGATCAGTGATTAGGCAGGCAACAGATTGACTTTTAACTGGGGTTCACCAGGGAATGCGCATATTTTAGAATTGGCAAGAGGAATTTCACATTGAGGGTGACAATAAAGATGAATCGTGTCGGATCAGGTGGAACTGGGGAGTGAATCGTGTTAGATTTCGTTGGTTGTTAACATTAAACTATCTGGTCTTTTTTAACACTTACTCAATAATATCTTGTTGTTTTTGAAGTTTTCTTTGTACTCTAACAAGCAATTCGTGACCCTGAAATGTTACTTGATTCCAAATTTTCTTCGTATATTCTACCCGTCAAAGAAGTTTATAAATCTGATGCTGAAACACTCTATTTAGTAATATTTTATAACCAAATATAATCAAAACAAATGTCGAAACTTTTTAATTCTTAGAGGAAGTCCTAGCTTTAGCCTTTAATGTCTGCTTGATGTTAATAATAATGGAATTAATAATGTCAATAGATAAAATTTGTAACTTCGCTTAATCTATAAATTGAGATTTCGTAGCATTCTCTTTAAATGACTGTAATTATTTTTAGTTGACTTTGAGCAATAATTAACATGCTTCATTCGTCCTTACTTAAAGAAATCCACCGGATAGAGATCCAGTGAGTTTGGATTTAACTCAGTGCTTAGACTATATCTTAAACTTGTTTTCACCACCATTCTATCAAAAGAGGATTTCAATGAATTCCTATTTCAAGTTAATAAATACATTAGTTCCGATGATAATTATTGTATTACTTAATTTAAACTATGGAATATTGATACATTTCATTAATTGCTTTTGTAATTCCGAATTCAGAATATATAATTTATTGGGGCACCCCATATTTTATTGGCAAGAATTAGTATTCGTTCTCTTACATGTTTCTTAATCCTCCGGCTTTCTTAAGAACGACTTTTCCTTTCTTCCTTCGTGCAGAAGCTTCTTTATTTAAGAAATTATTATTGGGTTCAGCAGTTTTCGTACTTCGTTTTCTCTCTACATTTTTGATCAATTTATCCAGTTCTTTAACGATGTCTGGTTTTGATGCGGGTATAATAGGGGGCGACACCGTGGTTTTCCGAATACTTCCTTCTTCAGTTTTAGATATGACTTCTGACAAACTCCGGGTAATACGGGAGGGTTTTTTGATTGGCTTGCTTTGGAGTGTTTGCCGGATGAAACTGAATATTATTGAAATCTGTAAAGAAAGAAACACAGGGCGTCCGAATCAAATGTCCCTAATTTGAACAGTCGATTAAAAAAATCTATTAGAGATACGTTGGCGATAATAGGCAAAATAGGCTGTCGAATTCTTAGATTTTGGCGACAATTTTTATTTTTAGCGTATATATGAACACTGAGGCTGTATGCGTACAAAATGCAGTTTGTACAGAAACTGCCGCAATTGCTACGGAGATGCTATCTCGCATCGAAAATGAAGACTATTTTCTAAACCGCATTATTTTCTCAGATGAAGCAACATTTCATGTGCGCAACAAAGTGAATATAAGCACAACTGCAGAAATTGGGGCTCAGGATATCACCATGCAGTACAGGAAGTGGAAATGATCAGTCCAAAAATCAATGTGTGGTGTGTTCTTTTACATGGTACAGTCATAGGACCATTTTTCTTGGCTGTGACTTATGTTACGGTAAACATTTACCTGGGCATGTTGCAAATTTACGCCATACCCCAAATGCAGCATTGAATATCCACTGGTATCTTCCAACAAGATGCTGTTCGAGCATTTTGCTGGAACAGGACTATCGACTGGATATCCTCAGGGCTACTAAGGGCGCCCACGTGGAAAGTTCACTGATTTTTTAATACAAACTTTGTGAGTACCGTTTTTTTAATTTTACATTTTTCTTATGCTTTTCAACTTTCTGTTAAAGAAACGACCTCTCCAAATTAGGGTCATTTGATTTGGACACCCTGTATATTAAATGAGTAAAATACCCTTTCAGTAAGCCAAAAGGAGAAAGTAGATTCTTTTTTTCTGGAGATATGAAGAAAAGAAAATTTCTAACTACTGCCATGTTCACTTCTAATTCCTATGAAAGAGCCATGTTGATCAAATAGGGTTTAACCGTTTCAAGTTCACTAGATGTTTCGTTTTGAAAATTATTAAATTAATTTCAAAAATGAGTATTAGGCATATTCTGATCATAAATATGTAGAGGGAAAAAAATAGCATTTTTTATTTTCAAGAAATTTGTGATTTCGCAGTGGTACCAATGTACGCTAAACGGTTATTTTTCCTCCGAATAAGTTATCAAAGAAATGCAATTTAAAATATGTATTTAATTTATAAATATACGTTAGTATTCAGGATATTAAATCTTCATAAAATTCAATATTACTCTCGAAGATTCAATTTCAAAAAATATCCATTTGTGCAAGACTCCTCATCATTTTGTTTCTCTTAGACATCGAAAGCAATTTAGCTTTTGCAATGCCGATAACTTTGCGAATATTAACGGTATTGAACTGGAATTTTTATATAAGTTGGCCTATATAAATGGCTTTGAAGTTATGAAAGACAAATTACGCTACGTTTCGCCCATGCGCAGTGAAAAAAAATGCTCCATGTATGATTTGACTGCGAAATCAATGAACGCGAAAGGGCTAAAAGAATTTAACAGATTTCGGTAGTGTTCTACAACGTGGGGCCCGCGCCCCACAGGAAGGAAATTTGACTGTTAACCCTTTGCAGACAGGTAGCCTTTTAGACGTTCAGATCAAGCTGTTTTTTCAAACTCTACGTTTATTTTATTATACATATTTTTATGTTATAATAAGATTAGAGATTGAATGGATGGATGGATGCTACAAGCATGTGTGTTCGAGTTTGAGTCGCTATATTCTTCGGGAACTGGATTGTCCTCCACGTCAGTCTCAGAATCAGTTTCTCGGTCGCTGTAATCAGTCACTTCTCCATCTGGATATAATGCAACAGATTCGTCCTCAGCTTGTATTTACTTGCTTAATTCTTCCCAAACAGCCGAATATTGCTCTGGAGGGATAATTTTCCGCCGTTTCGTGATAGCCAGGTTGGGCTATGGGGACACTTCAGGCACTTTCAAGCGCGGTCTGATTCATGGTCAGTGGAAGTGCCAGAGCAAGTATGAGGAATGTTAATACGAGCTTAGAGAGGTGGCGAGCTCTCCACCTCCGATAGGTTTTATTCAGCTTATCGTACATATCCACTGGTGCTCTCTAAGCGCCGAACCTGTCCGCAAAGGGTTAATCGGCTGTATATAATATAACGGGGAGACATGAGCCTAAAGCTAACTAAATTGGAACCTAACAAACAATCTCTTTGCAGCAAGCATCAAGCTCAAGGATCTCACTAAATATAAATAATAAATAATTACTAATAATCAAAATAATACAGAAGATTCTCTCATTAAAATTATATTGTACTTGAACTTCAGTTTGAAAATTTACTTACTGTGTTTCTCAACAATTTCCTATCGATTTCTTCCTAAAAACTATCATTTAAGTTTCTCCAGCGAACAATTCAATTTGTTAATATTAAAAATTATGTGTTTTTTACATAAGGGGAATAAGAATTTTCGATAGTTTTAGGTGGGATATGGCACAAAAAAGGTAGGAAAACATTGGGTTAGAGCATTCCAACGAAGTATTACCTGTATAGTAAAGTAGTAAGGATTTAAAATATCTTTTTTCAAACCATTACTTCTAAACAATTGCAGCTATCGAAAAAATTCCACTCTAAAAGTTGCTCTTTATAATGAGATTATGATTCAACTATTTTGAACGGTAAAAGTTAAGTTTAGGATACGGAGCCATTCCTCTTCGCTTTGCATCGCCAACTTTTTGTCGCCAAGGGCAAGATGGTTTGGCGATGTGAGGACATTTGTGTTCGGCGAACAGTGGACATTTTATTTTTCTGTTGGGTACGCAAACTGGACAAAATTGTTAACTTAAAAAAAAGCGACTTCGCTTTCAGCAAAGCCGAAAACTAGTAGCTATGCTTCTTCGTCCAATGTTAGGAATCTACCTTCTTTTAAAAAATTCTGTAAACTGTCAAAATTAAAACCGTTAAATTCCAAACGAAATATTATGCAAATTCTATTAAATCGTCCAATAAAATTTAAATTAGCACATAGCTGATCAATCAAGACGAAGCTTCGAAGCGCAGAACTCCAAATTTAATTATGCGCACGTCAGACATTAATTTGAACCTCACTGCGAAACCAAAACAAATGTAAACACGACTCTAAACCCTCTTCCCCTTGGCGTTAAAAAGTTGGTGATGCAAAGTGTGGAGAAACGGCTCTGTGCCCTAAATTTAACTTTAACCTAAGTTAAAGTTAAGTTTAGAGTACGGAGTCATTCCTCTTCGCTTTGCATCGCCAACATTTTGTCGCCAAGGGCAAGATGGTTTGGCGATGTGGTCAGCTACCTTCCCCTTCTAAATTGCAAGAATTTTCAATTGTAATCTTTTTTGGGAAAATGAAAATTTACCATAACCACCAGTTCCACTTCTCACAACTCGACAATCCATCTAGGAACTCGACTGAGATTTTCAACATCTCTACCACACATCTATCAATAGTTCAAATACAATCAAAATTACTCTAGTTATTGTTTTAAAAACACATGGGCAAAGCATTATGCAGATGTGCACAAAAACACAGAAATGCAGTAAATCGTAAAACATGAACGAAGAAGGTAGAAATTATGAAAGAATATCATGGAAAATTGCTCATCAGGAGGAAAACATCCCATGTTATTCAAAAATATTTAGTTTTCGCGATGTTCTTTCAATATTTTTTTCTAAATAATTTTTCGCGGTTTTTTTTAATATTTATTGTATTTCTCTGTGTTTATTGTTATTTATCTTTATCTTTTTGATCGAATGTGCGAGACACAGATAAACGCTTTTCTTCATTTTGTTCTGTTCATATTTACATTTCTATATTTACATAATTTATATTCGTATTTATGTATTTTTTTGATTCCTCTAAAAACCGATAAAAATATAAAAAATTCAAATGTTTTTAAAAATATACTTTTATTAGTTTACTAAAAAATAGCGTCTTAATTTTAATTAATAACTACTTTTTAGTCTTTAATTTATAATTATTATGAATATTTCGGAATCAGGGAATCATTTTTTTCTCAAATTCACTGCCAGATGGCACCACTCGTATAGAACCAACATTTAATTAATTAATTCAATTAAGTGATAACTAACTTTTGGAATATTAAAATAGATTATTATCATCGAGAACAGATATGTGTGCAGAACGTCGAAACTATAGCACATTAGGAAGTAAGAACAAAGATGGATTAAAAAATTTCATATTTAAAAACATGAAGCAAGTCAAGTTCAATAAAATAGCAAATAAAATTAGAAACCACTATATTTATCTTTCTGTATAATTAAACACCATTCTTTACAACAACTCAGTTTACAAAATCATATCTTGCTAGTAGGAGGTTGATTCCGACGTAAACTTATGGACTTTATGTATTTTATCTAAGTGTGGATTTTATCTTTTTCAGTTATAAAAGATCACTCAATTAAATTAATTTGTAACTAACTAATCAACTTACCATCACTATGTAACTGATATGGATGTAGTTAATATGTGATTTCATAGCCCAAACATTATTTAAAATGGAGAATTGACGTGATTTATAGTGAGAAATTATCAACAATCAAATTCATATTTTTATGGCACATTGTTGATTCCCCTTATACAGAGCTTTCATTGCAATTATTAAGATGGTAAACAGAGATGAATGTTATATTTTTAAGCTGATTGTTGCGACTGGATAAGAATATTTCTTAATTTCTATTTTCTAGCTTACTTAGATACTTATATATATTAACGTCCCGTTTTAAAGCAACACGAGGGCTATTTGGAGACGGCCCTGGTAATTTTAAACCGCGGTCAGATGACGAGGCTGGCGCCCCCCTCTCCAAGCTTCCACGCCAACTGGGGGATGTTTAGGCGTTGCGTATGATTTGGCGTGCAGCGGGCCCCATGCACGGCGGATCTTCGGTGGAATCGGGTTTCGCGCATGGGGCCCTCCGGTCCCGGGGCCGAGACCTTACCACTAGGCCACCGCGGCCCTCTTAATTTCTATTACTACTTCATAAAGTTCCCGATTTTGTTTTTAATATTTTCCAAATGTAAATGAATTATTCCATTCCCCGAAGAACAAACTATGAGTACCACGTGACCAATTGGTCAGAACAAGTTTCATACTGTTGAAATGCGGGCGACTCTTGATTATAGGCATTCAAAACTTCCTGTCGCAAGGAAGGCTACGTCGTGGATGCTCCATTACGATTAGATACAGCTATGTAAGTTCCTCCCAGTATCAATCAAATTAACTGTCGAATCATCACAATCTGGTACTCCCATATGAATTTTCATCGGATGAATAATTTTATTAAGGAGCGGCAATTTTTTTCAATCTCCGAAGAAGGGCAAAGTAGAATGAACTGGATGAGGCTTGTATAATCCGCACATACATATTTGGGTTAGTGTGGAGTCTACTGTGCCCACCTACTTCGTTCCTCTTAGGATCGCCAATTCTTTGCCGCCAAGAACGGAGATGAGAGAACATTTGTTTTGGTTGCGCAATGACGTTTTTAACGAGTATCATGCGCGCATGCGCGGAAATTGATCTTTTCATCGGTGTTTTGAGCATCACGCTATATTGCGCCTCGTTTCGATTGGACTATTTCGTTCATCTCTTCGATGTGATTGGTCGATTCATTCGAATTTGAATAAAGCTTCGTTTGGAATTCTACGGTTTGAATATCGGTACAGTGCTGTGTATGTTATTCTGTGTGTTTCGTTTCTCAAAGAATGATCGAAGCTATGAATATTCAATTATGCTGAAAGCAAAGCCGCTGTTTTTTTTAAGTTAAAAAAATTGCCCGTTACACGCTTGAAATGCAGCAGGCATTGCGTACGGAAATTCTCGTTTTCAGAATTTTTTTTAAAACCTGGATTCCTAAAATTCAATGAAAAAGCGGAGCTACTAGTTTCCTGCTATGCTAAAAGAGAAGCCGCTGATGTTTTTTTTTAAGTTAAAAAATTTGCCCGGTACACACTTGAAATGCCGCAGGCATTGCGTGCTCAATCTCTCCTTTTCAGGTAACGCTTGCGCAAGAGAGCAATAAAAAGCGTACTGCACATCCAAAACAGTATTTGGCGACGGCAAATGAAATTGCGCCAAGAAAAATTTGGCGAGAAGCAGGCAAGCACCGTTTGCTCCAGGTTTACCCATATTTGTATGGACGACGGCAAAAAAAGATATAGTTGCACAAGCTGTTGCTTCGAAAGGGAATCGCAAATTAATTAATCTATTTGCATGAATTCTTCTGTAATCAAAGAAGGTAAGGAAATATTTGAACGCAATAGGTGCATTAAAGATATAAATTTTTGATGCAAATAGATGAATTTAAAGTATTTTTTTAATTTTCTAAGAATAAAATGAGGTCGACATGTTTCCTACGGAATTTCGCATATAACTAGCTAATTATTATTGAAATATTCAATCTCATTTGCCAGTGACAAAACTTATCTATAATAATAATAATTATGTACCTTGTTAATGTTTGTTCAATTAACTATCAACAGAATAAATGTTGGTTTTATCAAGAGTAATTTTTTACATTTTTTTCTAGTTAACCAGAAAAAATATTAAAAATAGTTCACTGTTAATAGTACTTACTTATTACCCCATATCGGCGACGAAAGTTAGAGCGGATCCCGCCAAATTTGCGCCAACCATCTTCAGAGCCAAAACTCACGGGCCTTTACCGCATCCTCTGGCCCCTATTTTATTTGGCGAAAACGGTCGACAGGACAACACATTTAAGTACACAATGGTCGACGGGATAATACGAATGTGCCCAATTAACTGATCGTTGCTTAACAAGCAACAGCACCTATCTCAATTTTTTGAAATTTTAAAAAGGATAAAAATGCTCAATTTTTCGCAGCCAATAACGAATATTTTTGAATATTTTTTACATACAGTAAGTATAAATGGTCTCATGTTTATATCATATGTTAAAAGAATTCATAAATATTCATTATTTGTTCCAAAAAATGAGCATTTTCTTCTACTTATTTGTTAAGGGGACATACGACTCTTAAACCTCGAAAAAATGGTGGAAAACTGTCAAATTCGAAACATTATATCTCTGAAATGATGCAATTCACAAACTGACTTTTTTCTAGAAAAATATCTGTTCTTTCTCTTATAGTACACATATTTTGAAAACCTCGTATTCCTATGTATTTATTTGAGATAGTAATAAATATGGGTGTAAGTTTTGGAGAAAAAATGAGGAAGTCACCTTGGGCGCATGATTACGAATAAAATATTTATGTAAACACAATATTCTGGGTATCTAAGTAATCCAAACAGACTGTTTAAGAAACTGAACCACAATTTATTAACATTTAAATTTCATTTCGATTTTATATGCCAATTTAAAATAAAAATGTTAAAAATAGTTAAAATTTCAACTTTTCTAACTCCCCAAAAACCTTCTTTGGAGAAATATGTACAAAAATGTGGTTCAATTTGCAGAACATAGCAAAATACATGTTCGGTAAAAATATTCACTAGTTCTTGAGATATCGTGCGCGCAATATAAAAAAAAACACATGTTGAGATATAGCGCTTTAAAAATAAGGCCATATTCAAAGTTTACGTTGAAGAGCTGATACATTTTCCTTCATAACTATTATAATTATGGGATTTTTTTTAACGCGGATTGTTTTAAATTGTTCAGAAAAGACAGGAAAATATTATAATTTTTTTTGCATAAAATCGAAAATTTTCGAGGTTTAATAGTCGTATGTCCCCTTAAGCGACGTTATGAATCATACCAAATTAGCTGTGAAATCCTTGTTGGTGCTACCATACCTAAATTAATATAAGGTTGAAAAAAAGAACTTTGGCTTTGGTGTGAGAGAATTGAGCAGTTTTGCAGTAGAGTGTGTTGGCGCATGCGTGCCACTTGCAAGGTGGAATGCGATGTTGCGCATGCGCCCAACCGGTAAGTGACGCTCGTGTATTTGGCAGAAATGAGTTAGCTGTAATTCATAAACGACATGGGTAAAGGAACTCTCAATTGAAACCCAGAAATTAAGTATTAAAAAAGATAAAAGTATTCCGTACACTGTAAATACTGTAAAAAGTGTGTGGTGTGGTGTTTGTGTAATGTAAAATAAAATATAAAAGAAGAAGCGCCGGATGGTCCGTCATTAACTATTACAAAACAAAAGTAAAAACAGAGTGTTCTGTAGAATAGTGAATACTTACTTTAACGAGTAATAAATAATCAATATATGTTTATTCAAGAATGAAGCGAAACCATTGGGTGCCATAGTCACATGATGAACGCATCATAAAACATTTAACTGTATGTTGTTTTAAGCTTAACTGTAAATTTATGTTTCTTCCCTCTTTTGAAACATGCGCAATAGGGTCCAAAATTAGACTGATGCCATGCATTTGGCCTGTACGACGGGATCAAAAGTTGACTACATTGCGATCTTTTTTTGCAACAGCGCTGCAATGCAACTACCATCGAAATAAAGTGAAAGCAGTCATGATATAAATCTGCCTTTAAACTTTTGCTTTAGCATATTTCAATAAATTTTGACAAAACGAACTTGTCTAAAATTGCAAATATTTCTTGACACTGTTGTGTTGTGACTTAATTCCACTTGATTTATCACAGCGATTCCCAATCTTTAGGATTGTGCGGACCACCTATTGTCTAAAAATCATTTTGGGGCCCTCTAACTAATACACAAGTAAAAGAAATTACAAAGATATATAATACACATATATAAACGCATATAATATATATTATATGCTCGTAATGTCAGTAATTAGTAAAGCTTACTGTAAAAGGATTAAAATTATATTTTTTATAAAGCAAAAAAATTTATTGTTGTTACTTAGCTGTCACAATGTAAGAAAAATCAAAATTAAGCAGTAAAGATTCAAAATAACAAAAACTCAATGCGATTTTTGATATTGTTTGTCACCACAAGATAGTCAATATCTCGAACTAACTTAAAAACTTGACAATTTTAGCCTCAAGTCACTTTCTACATTCAGTTTGTTTCTGTGCTTATGTTTCAAAAAAATATTTAGAAACCTTTTTTAACACAGATAAGTGGACGAGAACCCCATCAAATGTCTCAGTTCAAGTTTGGCAATTGCTGGATACTGTTACCGAACATTTTTACAGAGCATGACCAATGATATAGTTGTGAAAAACGATTTTAGAGTCTGCTCACATGATAGTTCAAATAAGCTCCCCTGATTTTGACACTTGACTAGCGGTCCGCGGCCCACTAATAAGCTACACGAGGCCCACTTGTGGGCCACGGCCCATAGATTGGGAACCACTGGTCTAGCATAACTATCCAAGCCCAGGAATGAAGGGAAATGAGATAGTTCTTATTTGCCAAAGAACCCTTAAAGACCATAAGTATCTCTTGAGATTGAAGTTCCACTTTAGCTCCAGTATATTGATGTCCAGTATATGGGGAAAGAGCAACAACCCATTTTAAATTGTAATTTGCTCTACTAATGTGAAATAAACAAATAATATAATAAATGCTTCTTTTCTTTACAGTTTGATATTCATTTGAAAATATTAATTATAAAATATCTTATCTAAAATTGCAAATACTTCTTGACACTGTTGTGATGTGACTAATTCCACTTGGTCTAGCATAA
>BGPR01004601.1:45405-60237 GCA_013235015.1 Araneus ventricosus | reverse complement strand
TTAATTTCGATCTGAGGGGAAATAAATGGTTCAATTATTCATTCATTATTATTGCAAGAATTCTGTAATCATTCCCAACATTGCATTGTTTATAGTTGCTGAGTATTCCGAAGATCTGATTCATACTTATCGTTCTATAAAGCAACATGATTTTATATCATCCATTTGCCATTTTCCCAACAAAATACACCATTACCTTCAAAGTCAGGCAGACAACGACAAAACCCAGGTCTTCCCGGTCTTCGTTTTACACACACTGCTTTTAGAGAACACTCCGAATCTTTCTCGCATTTACTGAGTAGCATCGCCAATTTGTCTCTTTCTTGAAGCGGTGGCAAATTTAGATCTTCTTCTTCATCAACCAATTCAGTAGTTGTAGGAAGTTTCTTTTCTGGGATCAGCTGCTTTCTTCTAGGTTCATTTCCTCGTAGCCGATCAAGGATGGCCTGTCTACGCCGTTCTAGGAAACTGAGACGTTTCGTTGTTCGAGGTTTTGGTGTTTCTATAGCCAACGCCTCTTCTTCGAAGCGTCTGTTTTCCACCCAGCCAAAGTCGCCGAAATAGCTTTTCTGATTCGGTGTCCCGGAATTCAACTCATTTTGTGATCCTACCGGAGGCTCATATTCATCATAGTATTCTCCATAGTCATTGAGCTGCTCTACCACAGGATCGTAATCCGCTTCTTCTGTTGATGGATTTTCATCGTTTTGTCTTTTATTACGATATATTGGCGTCAGCGGAGGTTCAAGGACTTTTCCCTGAAGGTATACATCAGTGCCGACGTTGGTAACTGCCTGCTCACTGTCTTCTGAATCTTTTAAATAGTCAGGACTTTCATCTAATAGTGGATATCTAGTCTTTCTGTTTCTATGGATCGCATGGTTTATGGTTTCTGCAGCTGCTACTTGAGGGGCTTTCAACTCATTTTGTAGCTCAAACGAACGATATTGAGATTCAGATTCATCTTCAAACTCATCCTTCATATTTGGATCATCCATTTTACTCTCCGTGACCATAGAAAGATCATAATCCTGTTCTTGGGTTGTTTGAGCCTCACCGTCTTGACGTTTATTCCGATATCTTGGCGTCAGTGGAAGTTGGCGTTCTTTTTCCTGCAAGTGAAAATCAGTGGTGACGTTAATAACTTCCTGATCACTGTCTATTGAATCCTTGAAATAGGCAAGACTCTCATCAAATCTTGGGTATCTCGTTTTTCTGTTTCTGTGGATCGCATGGCTTATGGTTTCTGCAGCTGCTACTTGAGGTTCATTCAATGGTTCTTGTGGTTCATCAAACTGTGGGGATCTCTTCTTTCTGCTTTTGCTTCTATGGAGTGGATGAGTATCTACGAAGACTAGTTGGTTGTTATCTGCAAATAAAAATATTAACGCTGAATATCAACTGTTAAATTATTTTAGCAAGCTAAAAAATCTTTAAATTATATCTTATGTTTTCATTAAGGATAAGCTCAGTCTTTTTAGCCTCTAAATTTCGATTAGAAGAAATCTCTATATCGGTACTAAGTATTAGTACCGATTTCACCCAAAATTACACATTTACAACTTTAGAAACGCACCTGATTTACCAGGATTTCTTCCAAGCAAAACACACAGTGGACCAATTTTCCATAACTTTCCTTCTAGAAGGACCACATGTATTGAGATAAAGTTAGCCTTCTCCATCATGTGTTACCAGGGTCGCTTTGACCAACGGAAGATACCACATTTCGCCTTTATCATGGACTTGACAAGATATGCTATTCGAAATGGAATTATATCCACCATATTATTATTCACAATGCGCACACCAAAAACCTACGACTTCAAATTAGAATCCACTAATTTATTTTGTTTTGGATTAGAAATTATTGAAATTTCATCACTTTGTTAAGTCCAGTACAACTAACTATCGGAAGATGCAAATATTGAAAATTCTTGGTATTATTTGGAAGAGCATGAGTTATGATGGAAGGTAGTGGTTTCAATTTTAAATTGTTTAGGGTATGGGCCATTGAGTCCACACGGGAATCAAATACATTCTTGGTCATTTTAAACATATTTTATCTTTCAAAATTTTATCCGAATTTCCATAAAGAGCTCAAAATATTTATCATTTCAAAGTATCTGCAAACATTTGCCCCTGAAGCATTTCGCAAAAGTTTTATGTCTATGTTACTGTGAAAGACCGAAATTGGGGAATGTCGACTTTCACAGTGAAAGTCGACACACACCAAATACGTCGGTGAAAGACCGAATCTTTTATTATATTCTTGTGCATTCGGACCATCACCGGTGTATGTCGACAAGCACAGATATGCTCTGGTGGAGGTCGAAAAGAGAAGCCGAGGTTCTTTATTGGCTAAACTTAAAACTAAAAGTGTTCCACAACTAAATGCAGTTGTAAAAGCAAGGGCCTCTTGTGCAATTCAAAGAGTCATAAAAGTTTAAGTTGTTGTAATAAATAAGATTTCAGTCACATAATTAAGTTTTTTATTGGTATTATTTTCTTTTCTCATTTAGAATGTACTGTTTGTTTTAAGTTCCACAGTTTATTTACATGTGCTGTTACTTAAGCTTTCTCCTATTGACATATACGGTATAAATGCAAAGTTCTTTATTGGCTAAACTTAAAACTAAAATCTTAATGCTTAACATTTATCCGAGTACAACTGCTATCATTATTAAGGAGACAAGTAATATCGATCATCCCTTCTTCTTCTCTCGATAGAATCTAAAGCTACATGTTCAAAAAGACAAATCCCGGGCTGTCTTTAAATCTACCACGGTATTTAAATTCTCCGGGGTTATTCCCGCAGTTACAACTCCTCTACAGAGTGACGTACCCTCTCCTCACTGTGATTGGTCACTCCTCTCAACAAGAGAGGCGAAAAATTAACGTCCCCCTTGTGACGTTTTATCCCACCTGAAACACGGAGAAGAAAATGCAAACCTCCGACATATTCAACATTCACCATTAGTGCATGGTGAATGTCGACATTTGCCGGTGTAAGTGAGAAATAAGGATATTTGGCAAATATTTTGGACATACACCAAGCGACTATGTGAATGTTGACATCCAGTCAAATTCCGGTCTTTCACGGTAACAACTATATTAATCACAACTTTGCTGTTGAGATCTGATTCTCTTCCTATAATATAGGGGATATATGGTATCTTCTGTCACTCAAAACGCCCTTGGAGAATACGCCAGTGAGTTATTTCCTGCTAAGAATTTTCGACTATTCCTCCCTGAGCCTTTTACTTCCATGTAACCTAATAGGAACATCCCTCGAGCATAATGCGTCTAGCCGATTCTTTCAGTACGCTCGCGCCACGCTGCGATCTCAGTACGCCAGAAATTTGTGCGCTGCTATCAGATTCGAAGGCAAAGACACGACGGATACACGCAGAAAAATTGCTAAGTTAGTTAGAGTGAGAGGAGTTTTCGACTCTTTCAATGAAAATTGCCAAACATTTTATACATCTGGCGACCAACTCACGACCGACGAAAAATTGGAGCCATTTCGTAGGAGGTGCTCATTTTTTCAACATATGCCGAATTAATATTCTTCTTTTTCTATTTTATCTGCCATTCTTAATCTCCTTTTCTTTCTATTATGGTTCTTGCACAGATTACAACAAGAAGGGGTACCAACTAGTTGATTTCAACCAAATGGAGTTTATTATACAAGACTTTTTTTACCTACAGAAACGATATTTTAAATCAGAAGCCCTTTAGGATTTTACTCTCTTCGTGACGCTAATCCGTGTTGATTTCTAATCTCACTCGCAAACTAACTTGGCAAGTCTTTGAGTTGACGAATCATGATGAAAGGGAAGTGTGGCTTCTGTTGTTTGAAGAATGAAATCTAGTCTCTGGAAAGGGTCGTGAACAGCATTATTCAAAAATTCGGAATTCGGAACGAGTTACCCGTTGCGGTCTTCTGCTTCCAAGAACGAAACAGAAATGCGATGAACCTTCCCTAAAACTCTCTGGAAATATTGTAGTATTTGTGCTGTTTTACCCTTAGCTTCTCCGCAAGCGGCTCAAGATGGCTGCTAAAGTAAACAACAGCAATGAAGCGGTTATAACTGAAGATTAGAGCTTAAGACTTTTTTTTAATACCCGCGACGGCCCAGCCTACCCAAAAAGGGTGTAAGGCAAAAAAGGCCGCCGGGGAATCAAAGAAACCCCCGAGGCGCGTCGGCCAACGACAGGACCCAGCCCCTGCACCAGCATTTATTGAGTCAAAGAGAAAAGTTTACAAACATTGCCCATAGGGGCAGTAAAATATAAAAAGGGTGCCGGACACACAAACTGAATAAACGTAGTTACAAAAAGAAAACACCAATACATACTATGCTCAAACAGGACCAGAAATTAAATTCAAAAGGTGCCGGACACAACACATAACGTCGTAACACAATTGATAAAAAGATACAAGCGATGAGGTCAAAAGCGACCAACTCATCGGTCGCCACGAAAATATACAATTAAAATGTTACAACAGATCAGCATAAAAATCTTACAATACAAGCAATTAATAAATAAAATTATCATAAAACAGCAATTACCATATATGAAAAGCAAATGTAAAACACACATAAAAGACAGACAAGGCACGCACACACATCACACCAATCACAGCAAACACACACACACCAAGTCATATAAAAAGTTAAAAGAGATTTCCGAATAGGTCATTTAAAAAGATCTTAACCCAAACCGAGAAACATCAGAGTGAGATCGACGACATCCGATTCGTTAAAAAGAGAACAGATAAGAGGGCTTAAGTCTCTGACTACTAAGAGTTCTCAAAATCTGAGTACAGTTGTGTACGGAGGTTTGTTTACTAACTGATCTGTAGAATGGATTCGTCCGCCCCGTTCCCCCTTTTCTCCTCACTACGGGTGGTGGGAGATGTGAATGGCAGGCCCTTCATCTCTCCCCCACCACTCGCCCGACTGCCTTCTCCTCCCTTTCGGAGAAGCAACAGGCCGAAAACCGCCCTCCCAGCATAGAAGTCACATGGCTGGTTACGGCCGGCTTAGGAGTCAGAGTGTTAAGGAGACATAAGACTCTTAAACCTCGAAAAATGGTGGGAAACTGTCAAATTCGATACATTATATCTCTGAAACAATGCAATTCACAAACTCACTTTTTTCTAGAAAAATATCTGTTTTTTCTCTTATAGTACACAAATTTTCAAACCATCATATTTGTATGTATTATTTGAGACAATAATGAATATGGGTATAATTTCTGGAAAAAAATGAGATAGTCAAATTGCGCGCATGATTAAGGATATAATATTGGTCTAAACATAAAATTTTGGGTATCTAAGTCATCCAAACAGTCTGTTTAAGAGAAACTAAACCTCAATTTATTAACATTTAAATTTAATTTCTATTTTATATACCAATTTAAAATAAAATGTTAAAAATAGTTAGCATTTCAACTTTTCTTACACCCTCCCAAACATTCCTTTTTAGAAATATGTACAAAAATGTGGTTCATTTTGGTGAACATAGCAAAATGCATATTCGGCAAACATTTTATTTAAAAATATTCAATAGTTCTTGAGATATCGTGCGCGCAATATAAAAAAAACACGTTTTGAGATATAGCTCTTTAAATGTATGGCCATATTCAATAGTTGAAGAGCTGATACATTTTCCTGCATAACTTTCATAATTATGGGAATTTTTTTTAACGCGGATTGTTTAAAATAGTTCAGAAAGGACAAGGAAATAATAAATATTTTTTTCCCCATAAAATCGAAAATTTTCGAGGTTTAACAGTTGTATGTTCCTTTAAAGTTCAAATGAATTTCCATTTTTTACCAGAGAATTTATAGATTTTTTTATTTTGTTTGCTCCAATTATCATATCACATTCCTTAGCAGCCAAGTTGTTTTTGGGGATTGGCGACATAAAAGAATGCCGACTACTGGATTTCAGCCAAATGAAATTTTTGATATATGGCCTTTTACACATGCAGTGAGGATATAACCAATCCTTAGGCAGATTTTAAATATCCGCAAATAGGGGCTGTCCATAAATGACGCCACACTTTTTTTCAATATTTTTGACACCCCTCCTCCCCTTGTCACATGTCACGCTATATTGCATAAACATATACTTACAGTTCAGAAACAAACACTATGTTAGAGATCATATATCAAATTTTATTTTTAAACTTCAACCATGTGCTTTAATGGCATTTGTGAGTATAATATTGATTAAATGTGTATTTATTTTGCATGAAATAAGATTAAGATTTACAACAGAAAACCTAATTAATATACAATAGCAATAAAATATTAATATAAAAGAGCATTTGAAAACAGTAGTATTTTGGAATTTGATATATATTGCTTTAAATCTTATCTCTACTTTATGAACCCAAAATACTCTTAAACAGATTGAATAAAAAAAATTAAAAAACGCCTCAATAAGATCAACCTGTTTGTGCCAGTTCTACCACTCACCCAGGTGGGGGGGACGTATCTTTTGTTGGGCATTTCAAGGGTGTGACGGGGGAGGTTTTCTTATAACGGTGAAGAATTTCTGCTGCTACCATATTCTCAGAACTTACCCTGAATGCATTTTTCAAAAAGAAAGGAATATAAGCAGGAAAAAAATCACATGAAAGTTGTTTTAGCCCCGGTTAAAAAAATACCCTCAAATTCTGGTAATTTCAAAATAACTTCAAAATTTAATCTGCTGATTTTAAATGTTTTTATTTTAACCAAAATGTGTGATGTCACACTTCTTGTTGCCCCCTCCCTCCTCCTTGTCACAAACTGTCACAATTTTACGAACCCCCTCCCCCCTCTCCAAGCGTGACATCATTTGAGGACGGCCCCATACTACGTCTTTACCTCTTGCAAGGAAAACGTTAACTGCAGAAATGAATGTATCGTATAAATTCAGCTTACCACTTTCAACCCTTACGATGTTGAAGCCGATTCCACCAATCAGAACTCCGAGGTTGGTGTAGACGGAACATAACACTATACCTTCCTGATCCTTTCGAAGTTCGGATACCCTCACCGAAGCCCTCGACGGACTTGGACGCATGTTGCTAGGCAGACTTATGACAAGACTGGTCAAGTCTCTCTCCAATTCCCACTTGAATGTCATGCCCTCTTGCGGAAGGCTGATGAATGATGGAACGTGCAGCGTCATGGTTGCCCCTGGGTATACAGGTCCTAGTTCTGGAAAAGAAACGAAATTATAATTCGTTTATTACCCTACTAGTCGCCATCTGCGACTAACTGGGTCGCCCGGAATATAATTTCAATTGAATCTCATACGCATATTTGATACTGTTACAAAAATCGTCTGGTCGGTGTACGCAGTCCAACAAGTAGGATAATAAAAAAAATAAATGAGGCTTTATTCCACAAAAATTTCGGCAAAAAACACTTAACATAGCACAGCTACCAAAACTAAACAGCTGTAATAAAAATTAACAACAGAGATCAACAAACAGAGACTTTCAATAGCGCTCAAATGTCTCTCAATTCACTAATTTCACTGCTGACCTAATTCCAACTGATTCACTCTTGGTTTGAGAGCTTTTATACCTTTTCCAACACGAATTAATGTCACATAGTTCTTCTTCTTTTTAATCCTTCTGATCTGAATCAGATGAGATCCACGAGGTCGTTCGCCTTCATCACCTCCAACACGAAATCCGGCCGCTTAAGCAGGTCATCATACACCAGGGCAACACAGGCAAGTAGATGTTGCGGAGTGGCCTCAGTCATGTTGCACTTTGTGCAGATATTGAACTTCTTATCACCACGAGAGAATCTGAGGGTTTTTAAGTGACCGGAAGTTAAGCGAGCCAAAGATGTTTGGTCTTTCCTATCCCCCTTAAAATTGTGTAGTAGCACCCGGGCCTTCACTACGATACCATGAATGAGCTGGTGGATGCCTCCAAGAAATGTTAACAAAGCTTTCTTCTTGCGTATAACTCAAGGTAGGTCAAGGGTTCTACATAGTCCAGAGACATGGTAGTACCTTCTTTAGCAAAACCATCAGCAATATCGTTATATATTAAATTTACATGTGATAGTATCCATTGTAGATGAAGAACACAAGAATTGCAGAGGGTCTTGAGTTTGTTAATGATATCCATTCCCCTCCGGTCATTAACATCTCTCCAATTATAAAGATATTGGACAACACATCGGCTGTTCGAGAGAATCCATATCTCACCGAATAATTAATGTTCCAGAACAAATTCTAAAGCCGTATCAATCGCGATCATTTCGGAGCGGAAAACTGAGCAGTAGTCAGCATTTCTGATAGTAATCCCTAGAAGGTTCTGGATATTCCCACAGTTGACGAATTTTCTGGAAGTTTTAATTTGTCGCCAAAATAGTCGCCAAGATCGGACCTTCATTGGCTTGGCTCCCAGTAGAATCTCTGTTAACTCTTTCTCGTCCTAAGATTAGCATGTCAGGAAACAATTTATCAACTTCAGAACAATATTCATGGTTCCTAGAAGTTATTATTTGTAAAGTGATTTTATACCCCTAAATTTCAGTTTCTTTGAAACCAAGCTTAAGACACTTTGATGGAAAGTTCTCATCAATTGTATTCTCTACCACCATCTTTCAGCTTCGTAACTGCAACGGTTATGGAATTAGAAGTGGAAATGGTGGTGTGGGGAGAAATTCCCTTTACCTTTTGTCTCCGGAAAAATGAATTAACTTCCGGCTTGCTGACAGGGATTTTTTTTCCCTTTTTCATGCATACTCCTGCCCTTGCCGTCGGATTATGCGTAGATCTCGTTATCTTGGTGACGTCATATGGCTTTCTGTTGCAGCTACCGGTTATCCCAGTTCAAATGAGGTTTCAAGAAATCCGAGCTCTTCTTTTAAGGTGAAAATGTTACCGGTGAAACAGTAATTTCTTACATCCCTGCGATATAGGAAAGATCTCATATCCATTCAGAGCACTTTTGGTGTATCTTGTGCCAGTTGAGTTTGACCAGAAACGCAAAATATACCCAGCGATCTATTTATGAAGGTTTAATTGTATACTCATTTTAAGGTTACATTGATGATTTGTCTGATAATGATGTTTTAACGTAGGACTACGTTCCTCCCTTCGGGGTCTCAGGAAGGAATTTGATTCACACGCCAAAAAGCCACAAAACTTTGTATGGGAGATCCTAAATATCTCGGTAACTACATGTGTTGGAAACATAACTAATGTCTTATTTTAGAGATAAAGTAAAGCAACAGAAGTTACAAAAAAATGACGGGACGCTGTTTTTTTCAAACAGCCGCTGATGGTAAAGGCGTAGGACTACTTGACTCGCGTGACTGTTTTCGGATTTTCAAGTTTTTTTAACGTAGGACTACGTTCCTCCCAATGGGGTCTCAAGAAGGAAATTAATTCACACGCTAAAATGCCAGAAAACTTGGTATGGGTGATCCTTTATAGGTCGGTAACTACATGTATTAGAAACGTAACTAATGCTTTATTTTAGAGATAAAGAAAAACAACAGAAGTTACAAAAATAATTGAAAATCGGAATTGCGAGTTGGGTAAAAATATGCATCCTCTATATCTCGGTAACTACATACAGTGAAACCTCTCTGAGCGGCCACCCCTCCGTTCCGAGAAAAATTGGCCTCTCAGTGGGGGTGGCCGCTCTGAAGGGTTTTCGTTACAATAATTACAAGATAATTGCTATAATACATAATATTTACAAGTCTGACACATATTTCTTATTTAAAATGAAGTTCGAGACTTATTTAAAGGGAAAATAGTACTTTATTTAATAATTTTTATACATGTCTTGAAAAAAGGATACAATTTGTGACTGTTTTAAGTTTTTACCCTTCTCGGAAAAAAACCATTTTTTCAAGTTCGTTTTTCAGTTTAAAAAGTATATCTCTAACCGACGCGTTTGTTAAATGGGGTGGGCGAACCCACCCGGCGGCCGTTCAGAGGGGTTGGGTGGCCGTTGCTAGGGGTTATTTTAATATTAGGTCTATGGGCCGAAAACTACGTGCCACGAAAAATTGGCCGTTAAGAGGGGTGGCCGTTCGAAGAGGTTTCACTGTATGTTAAAAACATTACTAATGTCTTATTTTAGCCCTGTCATACCGAACGAGGCGGTCCAGAAATTTCCCCTTAACGACGACGAAGGCCTGTCTGAGGCGGTTGGCTTCATTTGAGGGGAGGTGTGGTTCTGAGATCGCTTAGGAGATAAGTACGGTAGGGTGTGCAATTATCTTGCCCACCACAGCCCATTTCCTTGCGCCTTAAGGGAATGCTACAGCAGGGGTGGGGTAAATGACCACTCAGGTTGGGAGAGTCCAATTCATGTCTTGCCTCCCAAAATAGCTCGGTTTTAAAGGAACTAGAAGAAACGAGTCGCCTCGGGATTAAAGATTTAGAGATAAAGGGTAACAACAGAAGTTACAAAAAAAATTGAAAACCGGAGTTTTAGTTCAGCGACTACTGAGTCGGAAAGTTGGGCAAAAGCACGCATGAATCGGTGACGCGATCCTCTATATCTCCCTCAAGTCATTTTTTAACAAAGGCCAGTGTAAATAAAGATCTATGTAGGAGAACGTCAGCCTTGCTAATGAGCTAAAATCACTATGATATGAAGAGGAAAAAAGAGTAAAATTTAAAATTGTGACTCTAGTTCCATTCATTGATGAATATAAGATAAACCTTTAGGCTTATTATGTACTTAAAGACTGTGTAAATCGAATTTCAAATGCATCCACAAATCAGCTTAAAAACAAAATGATAATGGAATGAATCATTCAGCTAAAATCAGTGGAATTTAAACAACATTTTGTTCTTTGACAGAGCTGCTATCTATTGATAAGAAACGGGAAAAAGTTTCTAAATTTATAATGTTACAAATTTTTGCGATACAAATAGTAATGTATTTTAAAAATTCGGAAGAAAATGGTACCAAAACATAAGTGCAGGATTTCATATAGGACCGCACAATGTGTTTCATTAAAAGTATTATATTTCAGTTTATATATTTATAAATATAGAAAGTAGACATCTTACCGACAACAAGGGCTCTGATTGCGAAATGCAGCTTCCGGACTGGTGTTCCATATTGAAAATGGACAACGGCTGTGAAAAAGTTTTCGTACGCATCTATTTCGGTAATCGGGCTTACACGGAGCTCGTAGCCTCCACTTCCGATTACCATATTCCATGGGGGATACTCTGAAAAAGGAAGGAAACGAATGGATATCAAAATTTAATCACATCATTAGTGTAACAGCACCTTTCCAAAAGTCTGGAAAATACCGCAAATAAAAGCTAGACATAGTTTCAAGTAATTAAAGATATTAATTTCATTCTCGTTGATACTCGTTAAAGCATATTTTATACAATAACTGGCACTTTTCCGTTAGCAGGGCACAAGCGAAAAATCGCCAAATAATGCAGAATTCCGCCAAATTTCATACAACCATTCTCTTGGCGACTTGGCTCGCGTTTGGTTCACAATTGGCAACATTTGCGCCCGGCTAACGGAAAATCGCTTCGCTCTTGGCGACTTGGCTGTTCATAATTGGCGACATTTGCGCCCGGCTAACGGAAAATCGCTTCGCTCTTGGCGACTTGGCTCGCGTTTGGTTCACTTGGCGACATTTGAGCCAAATCGCTTCGCTTGGCGACTTGGCTCGCGTTTGGTTCACAATGGGGAACTTCAGCATTTTTTTTAAATTTTTTAAATTGATTTAAAATGCTTCAAAACGAACAAAATTATTAGAAAAAAATTCTAGACAGTTTTTTTTTTTAATTTGCAATAAAAGTTCGCCTCTCAGAAAACGCGGGAAAAACTATCCATTTTGGCGCGAAACGGGTCTGACGTCATAGTTGCTTGACAGGGGAGACGCACGCTTCCTTCCCGTTCGCTTTCTATAGAGATTTTCTTTTTTCCTATATTTTCCGACTCTCGCATCAGATAAAATAATGTCGGCAAGATACAAGTATTGCATTGTTCCTAAATGTAGTAATACAACTCTAACGGCACCTGATAAATGATTTAAAAATGTGCAAAAAAATTATGTTATTCGCAAAAAGTTGTATAAAGCGATGAAGAGAGATCCGAAGCTTAATCCGGAATTATCAGCAAGCAGCATTCGTCATGTCTATGGAGATCATTTTGATGTGAGCTATTAATCTATATTATATATACTAAAATTGTATATCATGAAGCACAGTAAATTCAGAATTCGATATCATTTTTTTTTAAAAGAAGTAGAAGGTGAGGTCAGCAGCCAAAAAAAAAGATATTTTAAAGCAAATAGTTAAATTTAATTAGTTTTTTCCCGTTTGATTACATGGAATTTTTTTTCCCGCCCAAATATAGAAGATCCCACATTCTTTAAGATTCTTTTTAAAAAAAACTTGCTCTTGTTATTTTATTGCATAAATTTTTTCAATGGATATTCGAATGTTTCTTATGTTTTTTTAAAAATTACAGTACTATTGAAAATTAATAAGAATATCTTAAAAATTAGTTTAAATTCACGACTTTTTTGATAATGAAATTCGTTTTCATCCGTAGTTCAACAAAATAATTCGCAGAATTAATTTTTGATGCAAAATAAATCTTATATATTCAATGAATGCATTAAAATCAAAATAGTCTTGAAGTCTTGGAAACTAAAAGAATACAGTCCGGATCGTTTTAACACACAAAGCATTCTTTAAAAGATATTTTCTTCATTTTTTTCAATATGAACATTAAAGTTTGTTTGACATTTAACCCTCTGACTACTAAGAGTTCTCAAAATCTGAGTACAGTTGTATACGGAGGTTTGCTTACTGATTGATCCGTGGAATGGACTCGTCCACCCCGTTCCCCTTTTTCTCCTCACTAAGGGTCAGGGTTCGTACTCCTCCTGAAATTCCTGAAAAACTCCTGAATTTTGCTTTTTTTTCTAAAAAAACTGAAAATTGTATTTTTTATCCTGATATTTCTTTTTGACTCCTGAAAAATTACAATCGAAGGGCAAAAGATAAAATTATGATAAAACATAAAAATATGACGGCTCAGTTTTTCCTTATTGATAGAAAGTCGCTGGAATCCGGAATTCTTACTTCTGACCTTACTTAGCGCCGAAAGAGTCTACATGTACCGAGTCACCACAATCGGGAAAGATGGGAGAATTGATACTTAATATTATACTTTTTTGTCAATTTTTATAAAAATTGTCCACATTACTCTCTTCTCCCCTACAATTGATTTTTTTTTCACGTTATCCCCTGAATTTTCTGTACTCCTGAAAAAATCCTTAGAAACTCCTGAATTTTACTGTCATATATTCAGTATGAACCCTGATGGATGGGGGGAGATATGAATGGCAGACCTTTCATCTCTCATATCTCCCCTAAGGGTCAATTTAATGACCACTCGCCCAGCTGCCTTCTCCCCCTTTCGCAACAGAAACCGGCCGAAATCAGTCCCACTAGTATAGAAGTTTCATAGCCGGTTACGGCCGGCTTGCGAGTGTGATGTATTTCAGCGTAGTATGAAAAATCGTGGAGCCTTCTTTATCAAAAATAATACATTTATTGGACGTCTACCACAGCACGAAACATGTAAAACAAGCACCTACACTTACATCACAAAACATTACATCGAATTTCAAGTTCAATCCCATAATCATAATTCTTTTCCGTCTCTAAGCAACGTTAGCAAAAGACAATATCGTTTGCCAAACTATTTTTATTACCTTTAGAAGAGAATTAATGCCAAACGATATTTTTAATTAATTTCCTTTTCAGCCAAACGATATTTTAAAATTAATTTCTTTTACGACCAAACGGTTTTTTATCTAATTAATTTCTTTCTTTAAATATTTTAATAATTCTACAAATGTATATTTTTTTATTCGTTACGAATATCACAGAAGTCAGAGTGTTATCATGCCTTACGTAAGTAAATACTAGCTGTGTGGCCCGGCGTTGCACGGGCTATCACGAATAATAGGATATTACCGGGCGGAGAGAAGTGACGTCACGCGAGACCTTGGGATCCATATATTTTCATATGCCCCGCCTCCGTTTTTCTCCACAATCAACAAATACTGTCACTTACTTTCCTTAACAAACGTTACGAAGCTAAACACTTTAATATAAAAAAAGAAAAATAGCATGAAAACGATTTTTTCCATTGTTAATAAATCCAAACACAGAAGCTCGCTCAAAAAGAAATACCAACTTCCGTTAAATAAATCAAAAAATGCAGCACCTGCGAAAACTAATAATAGGGAGGAAAAAGAATCCGCCGTGAATGAATTCACCAAGCTGCCGATAGATGGCAGCACGTCAATTCATTCATTTTGACGTTTTCAATTAAGACTTTTTTAACTAATTACAATTTCGGAATTTAAATAGTCGAAACGGATTCCTTGGATTATTTTCCATCTTTTGGTACTTACGACCAGTTTCAGGATGCAGTAGTTCGTGAGAAGATAGGAGGACATAGATACATATGTTTGTTTACCTTCGATTTTTAATAGGATAGAGAAGCTTGTAAGAATATCTAGGTTTTCTAGATACTTTTTGTCTTCATATTATAAATCTAGAGTAAATATGCGTATAAGAATATCTATAACGTAAGTAAATATGCGTATGAGAATGTCTAGGTTTTCTAGATACTTTTTGACTTTATATTATAAATCTAGAGTAAATATGAGTATGAGAATATCTATATCTTAAGTAAATATGCGTATGAGAACATCTAGATTTTCTAGATACTTTTTGTTTTCATATTATAAATCTAGAGTAAATATGCGTATGAGAATATCTAGGT
>BGPR01004601.1:32229-44815 GCA_013235015.1 Araneus ventricosus | reverse complement strand
TTTCTAGATACTTTTTGTCTTCATATTATAAATCTAGAGTAAATATGTGTATAAGAATATCTATAACGTAACTAAATATGCGTATCAGAATATCTAGGTTTTCTAGTTAATTTTTGTCTTCATATTATAAATCTAGAGGACGAATGCTTTAACATGAAGTCCAAAAGTGGGGCAACCATCTCAATTTTCTTACTTGGATTTATGTTGTAGGTCTTGAATCTATCGGGATTCGTGGTGGCGTATTCTTGGCGCCATTCCACTGTCACCCTGCCAGTCTTTTCCGGCGGGGGAGTGGCCAAAACAAACGTCACCGTGTTCCCCACATTTCGCTTCAGGAAGCAAAGACGGCTTTCCTGGCGCCATTCGTCGCAAGGGTAGGCTGGTTTCAGCATCCTGCAAAAGATTAAAGCTTAAAAACAATTAACTTAACTCCGATGGCGAGTGGCGCTTTGAAAAAGTTCGCCATTCGAGTTCTCTTCCAATTTTTTTCCGTGTTAATTTATTTTCTTTTAATGTGTTTTAATTTTTATTAAAGCATGGTTTTTGTTGTTTGATGGTATCGTAATTGTTTAGTTGATTATTGAGAAAATTATTAATGCAATTACTTTATGCTGCTGCGTCGCGCGCAAAAGATTTATCATTATTGTTTGCTTCTTCGGTTTTTCTTCTGTATTTTATTAATAATAAAATATTTTTCTTTTGTATTTTATTGGAAGTTGTGTTAGCTTTGCTACAAATACTGATTGCCAAAATGTTCTTTTTGATCAACCCTTTCGAATCATGGTTATTGTTAGACGAGATCTAACATCAATCAATCAGTAAAGCAAACCAGTTTGGGTTTATGCTAAATAGCTTCTATGAACGTCACATCTCTTACCATTATAAATACGGTTAGAATTGTGATAACGTAGGTAATAGTAATGTGTAGTAGTATTATAGAAATGACGAAACTATTATCATCGCCCTTCTGCTGACCCCGGCTAATTCTATTTTCGTAAGTATGTTTAATCGAGGATTAAGATTAAATCGGTTGTATTTATATATGCTTATATTTTTTTTCATCTAATAAAGATGTCTATTTTTATTAGTCGTCGTCAATTATCTTGTCATTGTCATGAATGCATCTAAATACAAATTAAGTAAACTAATTGGGTTACTCTGTTTTATTAGATGTATTACTGATCGCGTTTCTTTGAAAATCAACGGTAATACAAGAAGTTGCTGCATTTTTGCGCCATTCTGTTTAATGCAAAGTTTTCAATATCTCTTGTTAAATTATTTTACTTATTCGTGCTAGAAAAAGTAGAATGCATTTAAAATAAATTCAACATAAACTTTCCACAGAAGCAACAAAATTAAAAGCATAAAATTTAGTTGTACAGCAATTGCAGCTGGATGCAAGAAACAAGAAAAACAATGCATCAAAATCATTAAAAGAAAGCAAAGAACTAAGAAATACTCTTAGATAATCGAATTAAACAAGGAATCCATTCTAATCCATTTTATCAAGGGCTAAGGACTATATTCGAAATGGATTCAAAATATAAGTCTAACAGTGCTGCCCAACACCAACCCACCTGAACCTAAGAAAGTAAGGCTTGACACGAGTCGGCGAGAAAGTAATTTCAAAATAACATACTACACCCATCTTGGATGGAAAAGAATATATAATAAAGGGTGGCAATAAATTATTGGACCCATTTCAATAATTAATTACTTACGTATTAACGCCACCGAAGCTACAGATTTGGCAGTTTTTAAGTGCCGCCAAATTTGGCGGTTTTTGTACTTGCGTATTAACGCCAATTTGGCGGTTTTTGTACTTACGTATTAACGCCAATTTGGTGGTTTTTAAGTGGCGCCAATTTGGCGGTTTTTGTACTTATGTATTAACGCCAATTTGGCGGTTTTTGTAAACAAGATTGCTCTTTATTGGCGCATTACCGCCAATCTGTAGCCTCGGTGGCGTTAATACGTAAGTACCAAAATAACACACTACACCCATCTTGGATGGAAAAGAAGAATATATAATAAAGGGTGGCAATAAATTATTGGACCCATTTCAATAACTAATTAAAAACCTAATAATGTTTAAACTACGGTTTTCTTTTTAAATTAGAGCGCATTTTAAAGTTTTTCTTTATATAGGTAACGCGCCGTTATGGTGGTCTAGGTGGTCGTAAATTATTGGACATCTCCCATTTTTGAAAGCCATTATCTGCGAAGTTATTAAAGCTAGAAAAAATAAAAGCATGTAGTTGTAAGGAATTTTAAGATTTTTAATTTGTTGAATTAATTGTAATTTGAAACCGGAATAGTTTTCGAGATATTCAAGAGAAACTAAGGAAAGAAATCCAGAAAACGCGCATGGGCTTATGCGGATTAGTAGTCATTACTTATGGATATCTCTCTCTAACAAATTTAGAACGCTATAATGGTACGTCATGTTTTTGAAAAAATTTATTTATTTTCGCTCTCATTTTTAAAAAATGCAGTTAATTTCATTAGTTCTTTTTTATCAATTTTTGAAATGGGTTCAATAATATTTGACCGCCCTGTATAGTGCCGTGAAATAATCAGTTTTATTTAACCAAAGAGAACGCGCGCCTCCTTAGCGAACGCTAAGACGCGCGAGGGTCGTCAACTCATCGTTTGTAGCTGGCCGTGAGCTGTAAATAATATAAACCAGTGGTTCCCAACCTATTTGGTTGTTCGGACCACCTGTTGCGTAAAAAATATTTTGTGGCCCACTAACTAAATATACAAGTAAAAAAATTACAAACACATATATTTATATACAGTCGGACCTCTATTTAACGGGATCCCGGAAGAAAGATCGTTATATGGAAAATTCGATAAATAGAGATTCACCTTTTAAAATACTTTAGACTACACAAAACAGATTTTAAATTCATAAACACTAAATATTATTAAAAAAGTAATTAATCACACCTTTATTTTGTAAATTAATATATATTTGTTTTATATATTTTACCCATCAAAAATAAATCTGCAAGGGAAACAAGATTTAAACAAAACATCGTCCGGGAATACACTGTATTTTCAATTAAAAAAAATAATTGTATATTAAAATTAATGAATTTTAGCATTTCATCCTACGAAGGTTTGTTGATTTCTGCATCCTGATCATTTCCATCTTCATCATCTTCGTCTTCATCGCAATTCAATGCTGTATTTTTTTTATTTTTCACACTGTCCACTTAAAAACTGCCTCATCCACATCTTCATAGACACGCGCTTTTAAACGTTTTGAACAAGAATTCGATGAATCATAATTTTGTATCTCATCACGATTTTTTCATTATGGTTGATAAGCTGTTTGGAGGAATACCAAGTTTTAAAGCAATAGCCTTTTTTTCACGTCTTTATTCACCTCATGAAGAATTAATTTTTTTTCTTTGATGCTCAAGCACTTTCGCTTTGACATTTTCCAGCTTCAAGGTCATTGATCACCATAAAATGTGTTAAAAGAAAGAATAAGTTTGAAATGTTTAGAAATATTTTGAGAAATAGGGAGAAAAAAAAATATTGGATCACAAGAAAAAGCTCGTTAAATAGAGAATACACTTTGCTATTTGGAGGTTATTTTACGAAGAAATTCGCAAAATGTTCTTGGTTCCAAGAGAAAGTTCGCAAAATAGAGAAATTCGCAAAATAGAGGTTCGTTAAATAGAGGTCCGACTATATATATACAGGGTGTCAACACTTATCGTGGTCCAATAGCTAATTTCTAAACCGTGCCAGATAGACATATAGTTCCAATGGAAAAATGCTTAAATGAAGGAGAAAATTATAATATATGTTTTTTGAGTGAATAAATATATTCCTGAAAAAGTTACGAATCCTAACTTTTTTATGCGGCCCCCCGGTCTTGTCAATCATATTTAGTGAAATATTTTTGACACTCCAACATTTAAAACTAAAAAAGTCCTACTCTTTCGCGACTAAAACTAACCGAGTTATGGAGCTTTGAATATCGCTGACTTAGACCACTTTACACCATTTCAACAGCCGTTTTGCAGACGATTCACCAATCAATGCGCAGCAGTTGCTGATTGGTAAAAATCATGAAATTCAAAGCTCCATAACTCGCTCAGTTTTAGTCGCTGAAGAATGGGACTTTTTTAGGTTAAAATGTTAGAGTGTCAAGAATATTTTATTAAATATGACTGACAGGACCGGGGGGGGGACCGTATAAAAAGTTAGAATTCGTAACTTTTTCTGGAATACATTTATTCGCTCAAAAACCAAAAGGTACCGCTCAAAGATTGTACAACAAATTAGTATTCGCATCTTTTTCAGAAATATATTTATAGACTCAAAACTCATAAAATATAATTCTTCCCTTCGTTTAAAGCAATTTTGCAATTGGAACAATATGTCTATCTCTAACGGTTTAGAAATTAGCTATTGGACCACGATAAGTGCGGACACCCTGTATATTAGATGCCCTTATATGCTAGTAAATAGCGAAGCACACTGTCAAAGGAATAAAAATATCTTGTTTTATAAAGCAAGAAACAAGTGAAGACTCTTGAAGCTCCCCTGACTTCGACTCTTGACTTGCATTTCGCGGCCCATGGGTTGGGAACCACTGATATACACCATTCGTCCCCAAGAAATGAAATCCACCGAATAGAGGTCTGGTGAGCGTGGGATCAACTCAATGCTCAAAGTTCTGCCTAACCTTGTTTTAACGAGAATAAAATTTAAAATTTCAATGAATTGTTCCTTTAAACTAATTAATATATTAATTCCAATGGTATTTATGGTATTACTAAATTTAATCTACTGTCTTTTATTATATTTCATTATTTGTTTAAGTAAATCAGAATTCAAAATATGTATTTGTTCCAACGCTGCATTGTCTTTCAATTCCTACTATTAGTTCACACTCTCCCTATATATATTTATTTATATATCTTGTTCAAATTTTCAATCGTTAATAAAATACTTTTCATTCATCCACTCAAGTTCAAATACATTTTTTTAAACTTGTAGTGGATGACACTTATGTTAATACAGATTTTTCAAATATTAATTCATTAATTAAATTGAATTAATTAATTTTAGTTTTATATGGGAGAAAGCATATGTCGCCTTGAGTCATTTGGTTCGAATTTTTCTCAATAGATGGAGCTAGGTTTGCCAGCTTCTAGACCTAATATTCTTTGTTTTCTGGTATGTTCACAAAGGCGTCATTTTTTCATGTATTTTTGTCGGCGACGAAGCGTGTAGATCGCTGACCTAAATAGGAATTGACTTAATTTTTTTTTATATTACTTGTTATAGTTAAGAATTATTATTTGTTGTCTTACATGTTCTTTAATACCTCGGCTTTCTTAAGAACGATGTTTTCTTTTTTCAATTGTGCGCAGGATTCTTTATTACAAGCTTCGTCATCATTTTCCATACTTGGCTTTCCCTCCACGGTTTTAACCAATTTTTCCAGTTTTTGAACAATCTCTGTTTTTAATTTGGGTGCAGTGGTTGGCGCCTGCTTGGTTTTCCGGGCACTTTTTTCTTCTTTTTCTGTTTTGGATATCACTTCTGGCAAACTCCGGGCAAAGTTGGATGTTTTTCTGGCTCTACTGGTTTGGACTGTTTGTACCTTCAAACTGAACATTATTGCAATCTGAAATAAGACAAATTTATTGCGCGAGTAAAAACATCCTTTAAGAAAGCAGGAATGATAAAGTTGATTCCTTTTAACGTGAGAAATGGACGAGTTTTCTGTTTTGTCTATTTGGGGTAAAGTAAGACTTCCGACCTTCCCATCAACTTCCAGTGATAATGCTAAGTCAATGGGGATACTCTGTTTGAAGATATTAATTCATGTTTATAGTGGAGTTTTCTAATGTTATGATTTAAGGATACTTTGAAAATGGTAGATTTCATGTTCCTATAGTTATAACCCTCAATGTTCGTTTAAAATAAGAAACTTATTTTGTGGAAAGGTTGCCATAATTATTCTTTATCGCCCTTTTTGGCCCTTTGTGTACTCAAGAAAGAACTGATTCAAACTTGGCGCCTGATATGGAATCCAATTGTTCTAAGATGGGAAAAACATAGCGGTTTAAACTGAAAACCGTTTCTTTTGTTTCGGTTAACCGGTTTTTTTCGGGCTTTTTCCCCCTGTTTAAACCGGTTTTTTTAAATCCAAAAACAGGGAGAAAAAACGGGTCGGAAGATAGGCTCGTTTTCACGTTCGACGAGACTAAAGTTTACCAAGTCATAAAGCTTTGAATTTCATCATCTTAGGTCAGTCAACGACAACCGTTTCTTCCAGGCGTTTGTTGGTTGGCGGATTACTGAAAGAGTCTTTATGAACAGATAAATATTGGCCAATGGATTGATTTCCTGTGAAAACAATGCTAATAAAAAAATTTGTCTGGAAACGGCGTCTGCTTTTATAGCCAAAAATTATTTATCTTTAGTGGCGTCCGAAAGATTAGTATCTACGTTGAATGATATTGTTTCCGATTAGAAGTGTCGACTCATGGATCAATACATTGCTGAAAGAGTCTTTGTGAACAGATTAGATGATAAATATTGGGCAAAGAATTAATTTTTTGTGAAAACAATATTAATAAAAAATGTTGTCTATAATACTTACATTTTGTAATAATTACTCATTTATTATTATTACATATTGTATTAATAACTTATTTATAATCATTACTTATAGTATTAATACTTACTTATTGTATATTATAAATAAAAAAATTTGTCTGCAAACTTTGTTTCTTTTTTTAAAAAAAAACAAAAACTGGTTGAAACCGGAGATTAAAAAACCGGTTAAGCGAAAATCGTTTTTTTTTTTTGGCAATAACCGACATCCCTACCAGATAGACGTAATTCCTAAAATGTTTTTTTTTTTTGGACTCAGGGAGTCTAAACTTTAAGATTTACGCTACGTTAATCTTAACGTTAAGATTTACCAAAATCTCGAGGTTGAATTTTCTATTCATATCCTTCGTAAGCGAGAAAGCAGAAAAAGTTCTCGCAGAAACGGGAGAAAAAAATTAAAAATGAAACATCTGTAAAGTTAAAATGAGTGGGAAGCTAATTTCAGAACCTCTGCTTCCGCCCAAACTCACGGATAGCAGTGGAGTAGTATGCGTTTAATGTAATGTCCGTTTAATTAGAAAATTAAAGCAGAACCCTTGTTCCCGAACACCACATTTATTTTGGCCATCACACACACACACACAACTGTATATATGTTTTAAGAGAAAAGAACAAAACGTAGTAGTGCGCATTGGCGCGCTCACATATTCTGGCAACCATTTATCGCCAAAATGCCAATTCACAGTTGAAAGGCGCCAATAGCAACGATACTTGTCAGTTGCAAGAAAAAAAATTAGAAATCGTTATCTTTATCTTTCTATTTATATTTTTATGTAATAAACCACCAGTTATTATAGTAAACGCTTATTTGACATCAACTATCACTGGTATGATCTTTGGTAAATAAGCTATTTACTTTGTTACAAAATTGTGAATTATACGTAAAATCAGTGCTATTCGCTAAGTGCGCATTTTGATTTACTGTTTATCTTTTCCAGATAAAAACGGGCAATTATATATTTTAATCCATAATTAATTTAATCGACTTACCGTTACTATATAAGTTATCTGGATGTAGTGTAGTTTTGATTTCATAACCCGAAATTTACTCGTAATCCGGAAACCATTTGGTTATTTGTGAGAGATTATCAACAATGAAACTTACATTTTTATGGTACATTGTTGACATTCTCCTGACACAAAACTGCTATCACAATTATTAAGAAGCTAAACAGTGATGGATGTAATTGTTGTGACCGTATAAGAATAGGTTAAGGTTTAATCATTTGGGTTTGAGACTTATGCTTGCTATTAAACTAGCTTTCCTCGAATTGAGGAAGAAAATTTGAGAACTACACATCGGATTGGAGACTACTCACGGGAAAAGGCTTCGCGATCCACTCTCCCATTGCAAATGATTAATTACAGAAGAATTTCGATTATCCGGGCTTCTGTCATCCGAAGTCTCTATTAACCGAGACGGTACCAGAAAATCAAACTGTGTTTATCCTTTTCTTTAACCAGCGGGAGTGGCCTCCCCTAAACTTTCTCGGATACTCATTTCACCAAAACTCTCGTATAGCCTGTCAGTTCCCCGCACCCTCTATTGGATAAAAATTTCGAATGTGCTCTATTCCCAGGACGCAACAAGTTTCTCCAGGACACGTAAGAACAATAGAACAAACACAAATAAAATAATCCGAGTAGGATCAGAATTTGCCAAAAGGGGGGAAAAGGAGCCAAAAGGGAAGAAAAAAGCGCCAAGCGGGAGTCATTAAACATAAGCCTTTCGTCATGAAGCCGCTGAATATCATGCACAGATATTGCTTCCAATACGCATGCGCGTGGAGATAACGGATTCGTTTCAAAAGTAAAAAAAATTGAATATGCAATTTGAACACCTCTTTTTTAACCGATTGAGATGAAAATTTGGCACACATCTATAATTAATGTAGCATCCGTTATACCAAGTTTTATTTATCAAAGCCGTAGGTATACGAGTTATAATGTTTAGAAATATACGATTATACACACCGACAGACCGCCAACCCTTTGACGGAGTTGGCCCAAAATTTTATACGGACCTACAGTCATGATGATAAAACTGTGCACCAAATTTTGTGTATCTAACTATTCAAATTTGTGAGTTATCGCTTTCAAATTAACACGGACATACAGACAGACAGACTTCCTATTGACGGATTTTGCCCACAATTTGAAAGAAACCTGCCAATTATGTGTACAGACCACATACCAAATTTTATCGCCGTAGCTCTAATAGTTTTCGAGTTATCATGTTCACAGACAGACACACAGACATACATAATTCCAAAATTGTGTTTTTCGGACTCAGGGATGTCTAAAACATGGAGATTCGTCAAAATCTCGAGTTCGAATTTTTTGACGATTACAAGACTTTTTTCTTCGTATACTTCGTATACGAGAAAGTAAAAAAGTCAACGAATTCTTCAGTGACGAATGCCAAAAATAGCACTGGAGTCCATTTTCGCGATGCGAAGTCCTATTACGGTTGTTATCTGGAGCTGATCTTCATATCTCAAGAAGTTATTTAAAGAAAAACCAGCTGGAGTGGTCTGCCTTAAACTTTCTCGTATAATTTCTAACAAAGTTGTCCTACCAGCCCCCCCCCCCCGAAAAATTGCGGAGTGCCACTTTTGTTACTGATATTGTCTTCGCAGAACGCTGCAATACGAATGGGTCAAGAATGCTAGCGAGATAAAATTCGCCAAGTCAGTAAAATGGCGCCAAGTTAACGAAAGTTATGCGCCATAAAATGCGTCTTAAAACATTAACTGTTATAAATAATAGGATCACCGCTTATTGTTATTCATTGTTTCATAACAATAATAAAACTGCGTACAAACCTTTATTGCTCTAGCTATTTAAGTGTTTGAGTTATCGTGTTCACATGAACACGGACAGACGGACATACTTCCCGTAGACGGATTTTGTCCAATATTTGACAGAAACCTACAAATTATGCCTAAAGATCGCAAACCAAATTTCATCCCTCTAGCTTTAATGGTTTTTGAGTTATCGTGCCCACAGACATACAGACATAATTCTAAAGTTGTGTGTTTCAGACTCAGGGTGGTCTAAAACGTGAAGCATCAAAATCTCGAGTTCGAATTTTTTTCTCTTTGTATATTTCATATACGAGAAAGTAAAAATAAAAACACAGTTCCATTCTGAAGCATTGCAATAATAATATGAGCGAATTGAGTGCATTTTCATGAAATAATGGCACTGCAAACGTGTCGGAAAGTTTCGCTTTGTTGACCGGGAGAAAATATTGTTTCGAGAACTCTCTTAAAGAATCACTAGTAAAACACAAAAAAAATACCGGAAATCATTCATATACATTCGCGAATCCTCTAATAAAACAAATCACTGTTTCAAAATAAGCATGTACGAAGTTCGATAACTAATAAAAGCATTTCTTAAGTTGTTAACCAGTTAACTGTGTCGACGTCTTTGGAAAATGTGTATCTAAACTACTTCTCACAAATTAAGCGATGACGAATATACTCGTCAAACACAAAGTATGTGTAATATGGAATTAAGTTGTAATGACATGATTTTTTTATTTTATTACTCCCATTCATTCATTTTACAACATTTTTCCGTACAACTTTATGATATTTACGTACTTCAAATTCTTCCGTTGCACTGTAATGTACTATACTTGTTGATCTGGTGACGGCTTGATACAGACTAATTTACTTTCTTCGATCAGTAAAAGTATTGCGCCATTTATTGCATAGGCTGAAACAATATATGAATCCGTAATTGCTTCAGTGATGACTAATAAAAGTCAACAATACATTTACGAAAAAATAATTCATACCATATACGGTTCTTTTATAATTATTATTTATAAACTTTTGTTTCGACTTGGCCTCAAAACATTTCAAACATCTTGCAGTTTATGAATATATTTTAGTTTTCACTAAAATTGCAATTTAAACTGCACTACTGTTCGTCATAACACAAAATTGTGTACTTTTTCATGACGAATATACTCGTCATAAACAGTTAACTAGTTAATACGTTATAGTACATGTGGAATTATGTCAGACAATCAATTTTGGAAATCCTTGTTGAAAGAATAAAAATTCATTATTTAAAACTTATTCTCTATTTTCAGAGTTTCCTACTGTACTATTGGGTCCTACTGTATTATATTAAAGGTGGTAACTTCTCGGTACATTACATGTTTTCAGAGTTTCCTAATGTAATATTTTGTCCTACTGTATTATATTAAAAGTGGAAACTTCTCGTTGAATGTTTTTAGTTTCCTACTGTACTATTTTGTCTTACTGTATTATATTAAAAGTAATAACTTCTCGGCGCATGTTTTCAGAGTTTCCTACTATACTACTGGGACCTACTGTATTATATTAAAAGTGGTAACTTCTGGGTGCAACAGAGAGCACTCGGTGAAGTACAGAGTTTCCTTCTGTACTATTGGGTCCTGCTCTATTATATTAATAGTGGTAACTTCTCGGTGCTTGTTTTCAGAGTTTACTACTGTGCTATTGGGTCCTACTGTATTATATTAAAGGCGGTAACTTTTCGGTGCAGGTTTTCAAAGTTTCCTTCTGTACTATTGGGTCCTGCTGTATTATATTGAAAGTAGTAACTTTTCGGTGCGTGTTTTCAGAGTTTCCTACTGTATTATATTAAAAGTGGTAACTTGTCGGTGCATGTTATTGAAATGAATGCCTGCTTACCTAATATTTTTTTTAAAAATGAGCCAACTATTTCTATTTTTCTGTTGCGCAGCATTTCGCATATGATCTCGTATAAAACTTGAAAATATTTGTTAAAATATTCAACCACCTTTCTACAGTGCTAAAAAGGTATGCATAATGTTCCTAATGCATACATAAGTGCTGCATATTTTTTATTAACAGTCGCGTGAAAAGAGAGCGAACCTGTAAGCTTTATTCTGGCTTCGTTCATCGTGTATTCAAAGAAAGGTGGAATTTAAAGGAAATAATGTCTTTTTAAAAATTCTACGTCTAAAAATTTCATATGCCTTCATGTTTAAAATTGCACTAACTTCAAAATTCTCAATGAACAAATCATCGGGGATATAATGTGTGGTGGATATATTATGAATCTGTCCGGGGATATAATGTGGTGTTTTAGTTATAAAAGGGGTAGTCTCCATATTTAAATATTTAAAATCTCTGGCTGTCTCTAAAGGAGGATGGAAGCTTTATATATGTGACTCTGTAAAACTTATCTTTAAAATCATGATCTATGTTTCAATCGATTACTGGTTCATGAATGGCAAAATTTACTATCTTGAAATTTTAAGGCAAAAGTTTGATATTCAAAAGCTCTGTAAATTCTGTCGAAATTGCAAACGAGCTCGATTTACCTTTCATCTGAAAGCCCTAAAATTTTAAATCGTAAGTTTGGTTTTATGAATGAAAGTAATAAGATAGGTATTTTATTATTTGAGCGAAATGTTAACATTAGCTTGCTGAGAGAGAGAGTGATTAGATTTGCTATGAATTTTCCTTTCTACGCTTCATTTCTACGTGTTTTTATCAATGTATATTATTTCCATTATTATTGCTTAATATTCATTTTAAAATGGGTGGAATGAACTCTACACTACATAATTTTATATTAGTTGAAATAATGTGATTTATTATATACCTTAAAATGTAAACCAGCGATTCTCAACCTGTGGGACGTCCCCCTGGGGGGTAATAACACTAAATGGGGCCCGAGCATATAGAAAAGAAAATATTATTTAAAAAATTGATTAATTTATTGAAAGAATTTATTTTTTCTTGGTAATTTGCAAGGTTTGTAATTAAGGTCGAAGTGCAGCTTTAGCGTCAAAATACCAAAGATACATTATTATTGTACACATTGTTTCTGTATGAGATGCGGGGGGGGCGAAGAAGATTATTATTGAAAATTGGGTCGCAAATGCTAAGACGTTGAGAAACAT